>PVKE010003411.1:23290-72659 GCA_004027555.1 Craseonycteris thonglongyai | reverse complement strand
TTTTACTTCCCTTGCCATTGAGGTCAGATTCATAAAGTCCTCCCTGAATCCCAGGTCCATAAGTTTAGTGCCAATGTTTTCTTCTATGCGATTTATTGTTTCCTTTCTTATTTGGAGGTCTTTAATCCATTTTGAGTTAATTTTGGTATATGGTGAGAGATCGCAGTACACATTCAGCCTTTTGCATGTGGTTTTCCAGGAGAAACCTTCTTAATATATGTTCAGTAGAAACAATAAGGACAACAAACCAGGATACAAAATTGTCTAAACATTATGAATCCTTAATTTTTTAAAATTACATTATTTATGCCCCCCAAAATGACTGAAAATATGACATCAAAATGCTAGTGAAGGGAAGCCAGGATGGCTCAGTGGGTTAAGTGCTCACTTTGCAGACCTGGGGACCAAGGATCGAATCCCAGCCCCGGCCTGTGGGGACCCATATGCTGAACTGGGGAGTGCCTCTAGTTCGGTTCTCACCGGGGTGAGACCCCGGCCCAGTTCCGGCCCAGTTCCTGCCCTGTGCAGCCCCGCACCCACCTGTGGAATGGAACTACGTGGAAGAACCAATGATGTGCAACTACTAAAAGTGTTCTGGGCCCTCTCCCTTCTCTCTGTCTCTGTATCTCTCTCTCTCTTTCTCTCTGTTAAAAATAAAAACAAAATCTTTATAAAAAAATGTTAGTGATAGTTCTCCCTAATGTTTTGATTATGGGTGATTTTAATTCTCTCTGTAAATTTGTGCAACTTTTTATAAGACAAAGTTATTTTTAAAAGGAATCTCTGCCTCAACATTAAAATCTACGTTTCTATTTATATGACACAAAATACATTTTATGGGTATAAAAATACCTGAATAGCTAAAATGAAAGACTTGCTCCCTGTAAAATATGCAATGGGTTCTAAGAAGTTAGAATGTTACAACTGTATTTCATATGTCCAAGGCTAAAATTGTTTCTTTATATTGCAATATCCTCATCTAGATAAACCATACTGAACCATTTCACTTAAGCACACTAGATTTTCCAAGTTTTAATAAGGTTTATCTTTTCTTTTCTGTTTTTTGTTTGTTTGTTTGTTTGTTTTGTGATATCCTCAAATAGGTTACATTCTATTTCTCTTTGGAGCTCTTGGATGTCTTTACTAAGAGAGAAGTATCTCATTTCATAGCACAAATTAGCTTGATGTATTGTTTCAGCATTGCAAATAAAACACATTTAGACTGTGTCATCACATTAATCAATTATTCTATTAAAGCTCATTACTAAACAATTACTTACATAGAGATTTTTAATATTTTAACTCCATTCCTAGGGATTATCTTCTCTAATGCCTATCCTGGAAAATATCACTTTTTTTTTTTTTCTTCTGATTACAAGACATTTTAAGAGCTGTCTGAAGCCTACATAGTGCATCCTTGATGTAGGTTTCCTTAATATCAAAAATAAGGACAATGGGGGAAGCCGGGATGGCTCAGTGGGTTCAGCGCTCACTTTGTAGCCCCAGGGACCGAGGATCAAATCCTGGCCCTGGCCCGTGTGGACCCATATGCTGAACTGTGAAGTGCCCCCAGTTCAGTTCTCACCGATGTGAGACCCCGGCCCAGTTCCTGCCCTGTGCAGCCCCGCCCACCTGTGGAATGAAACTATGTGGGAAAACTGATGATGTGCAACTATGGAGACTGTTCTGGGCCCTCCCCCTTCTCTCTCTCTGTATTTCTCTCTCTCTCTCTCTCTCAAAAACAATAAAAATAAATCTTTAAAAATAAATAAGGACAATGGCAGGTGATTAATTAACTTACTAAACAAAGAAGAAAAAGGACACATAGATTTTCTTGTGGAACTTGAAAGATTAAACAAATGTTAATGCTCCTAGATTAATGATCATGCAATTTGAAGTGACTTTTTAAATATATAATTCCTTAAGCCAAGATAGAATCCTAACATTCTTGTGATTTAAAGATGAAATATTTCAAAAGATTTAAAATGAATTAATTAGAAGAGAGGCTGTGAAGAGAACAGAAGAGCTGATAGAAGGTGCCACACTGAATGGCAATGCACACACCAATGCATGTGCACACACACAACTGTTCGCACAGCTCCTACGGCAAACTGAGCTCCGTTCTAGAATTTGAATATGAGCCAAATGTCTGCTTAAGAAAGTATATTTGGGGAAGCCGGGATGGCTCAGCGGGTTAAGTGCTCATTTTGCCGCCCCGGGGACTGAGGATCGAATCCCGGCCCTGGCCCACGTGGACCCATACGCTGAACTGGGGAGTGCCCCCAGTTTGGCTCTCACCAGGGAGAGACCCCAGCCCAGTTCCTGCCCTGTGCAGCCCTGTGCCCACCTGTGGAATGAAACTATGTGGAAAAACCAATGATGTGCAACTATAGAGACTGTTCTGGGCCTTCCCCCTTCTCACTGTCTCTGTATCTCTGTATCTCTGTCTCTCTCTCTCTGTCAAAAACAATAAAAAATAAATAAATCTTTAAAAAAAAAAGTACATTTAGCACAGGTAAACATATAGCCCAAGAGAGGGGGACAGCTATTGAAGAAAAGAACCTAAGAGCCATCAACCTCAAAAGTAGAGACAGTGGCAGTCTGAGAAAGATGAAAACATTCATTCTCACTTATATGTGGAGTCTAAAGAATGGAGTAAGTGAACCAAACAGAAATAGACTCATAGATACAGAGAACAAACTGATGGTTACTAGATGGGTGGGGAGTTGAGAGGATGGGTGAGAAAGGTGAAGGGATTAGGAAGCACAAATTGGTAGTCACAGAATAGTCATGGGGATGTGGAATACATATGGGGAATATAGTCAATGATGTAAAGACTATGTAGGGTGTCAGATGGGTACTGAACTTATTGGGGGATCACTGCATAGGTTATATAAATGCTTAACCACTGCACTATATACCTGAAATTAATATAATATTCTATATCAACTATATACGTATAGATACGCGTGCGCACGCACACACACACACACACACACACACACACACACACACACATTGAGGCAGCCATAACAGTACAACTAAAGACACAAAAGAGGACTTCCAGAACTGCTTCAGAAAGTGGCAAGAATGATGTGATAAGTGTGCTTGTGTGGGGGTGTTTATTTTGCGGGGGGATTAATGGCAATGTGTCTTTTACTGTAATAATTTGATTTAAACATTCAGCGTATTTTTTGTCATACCTCGTGGATATAGTTGTGGTACATAGAATACAGCAGAGGAAATGTAGTCAGTGGTATTGTAATAGCTACAGAAGATGTCGGGTGGGTAGTAGACATAATGAGGTCATCACTTTGTGAGGGGTGTACATGGCTGATTGTCATGTTGTTTTATGTACCTGGAACTAACTGGAGACAATGGCTTCAGACCTGAATTTCATGTGTGAAATATACTAGACATGAATGGAGAAGTGCAGCAGAAAGAGCGACCTGGCTCACATCAGGGACCCAGGCTCTCCGCCTGAGGATGGGGACAGGGACAGGTGTGGGCGTGCCTCTGTCCTCTTCTGGTCCTTTTCTTCCAAATCTTCTGGAACCTAAGATGAAAATCCATAAAAATGGGCTGACCTATGAAATAGGTGGGCTGAGGTTCAGGAAAGCCCATCTAGCCTTTCTTACCAATGGTGACTAGACCTCTGTGTGTACATAGGAGGAGGTTCAGATTGACAGATGCAAATGGGGTAGTTATACAGCCGCTATACTTGTGTGTGTGTGTGTGTGTGTGGTATTTCTATTTCAGACACATTTAGGTATTTTTGAATGGAGGTATCACACTCGGCTCAGGCCTTGCCTCCTCCAGGAAGCCCTTCCCTGACTGCTCCTGGCATCACGCCCAGGATGGGTTAGGCCAGGGGTGGTGAACCTTTTGGCGATTGAGTGCCAAAGTTTAAGAAATGAGTATACTCGCTCGACTCGTGTGCCAACCCATCAAGTGAGATAGAGGTATCGATTATTTTTATGTCTATAAGAGCATAAACCATAATTTTTAAATGGTATTCATAGCTCCGCATGCCAAAATAATTGCTCCACATGCCACTTTGGGCACGCGTGCCATAGGTTCGCCACCCCCGGGTTAGGCTTCCCTCCCATGTGCATGGCACCCCCTCAGCAAGCCCAGCAGCGCATCTCCCCAATGTACCTTTCTACCAACCTATTGAGGACCAGGACTATGTCTTTTTTGTCTCTACAACACCAATACCCAGCCCAGGCACTGGCACACAGTAGGCCTTCAAGACCTGTGTGTGGAATTGGAAGTGAGGTATGCTATGACTTTAGGTGGTTGGAGGCAGGGTAATTAGGGGTTTATACTCAAGGGCTATGGACCAGCCTTTGGTGACAAATATTGCTATTAGCCTGTGTAACTGTGGGTTCTTAGACCTCAATTTCTTTACCTGTGAAATGGAGGTACAGGTGGTGCCTCTCTCTTTGCACTGTTGAGTATGCAATGAGATAATTCTTTAAAGAGCTTAGCTCAGAGTCTGCCACAAAGCTTAGTAGGCAGTCCGTAAACAGCTCTTCTTACTATATAATTCAGTAAAGGGAGCTTTTCAGAATAAGAACAAACAAGTTCCAGTTCTGTCCCTACTTTGCCATCATCTGGGTTTTAGAGACTGACTCATCCTTAATCCTGCTTCTCTCTGTGTGGCATGTGACAAGTCCAGCTTTCCTGGAAACTCCATTGTGATTGTTTATTTCAGTGATCTGAGCACTGTGACCAGAGACTTGTGACTGCTATCTGGTCAGGGTGCAGGCCAGTTGAACTTGGTATTTCTGAGATAACTGATGACATCAGCTTAGTTCTGTCCACTTAAAACACAGTAGACCTCATCCCATCTCTGTGCACTGAAGGACTTCTTGCTAGTTTCTGGGTTACAGAATAAACATTGGAAATATGGAGTGTTGTTTATGTCTTTAGTGCTTCCAAATCTCTAAGTAGTTCACAGATGAGTATTTCTCAAAAGGAACATCTTCTCTAAAAATGATTATTCAATCCCATCCCTGCTAAGCCCTTTCATTATTATTACCTCACTACTTCACCTAACACTTGTATGAGGTGAGCAGGATAACCTCCCTTTTTCAGATGAAGAATGGAAAGCCCAGAGAAGTTAAGGGAATTCTCAATGTCACCCAGAGAACAGTAGTATATGTGTCAGAGGGCCACTGTAGAACTCAGAAACCTTGACAATGAAATCAATGTCCTATTTTATAGTAATGTGTTTGGGCAATGTAAGAAACATCCCCTTCCTTAAAAGCTGTCAGTACTACAGCTGTTTATCCATTCTCCTCTTCATCCTTAGTAATAAAGCATCCAATTTTAACTAGGCACATAGGCAACTGGAATAAAAACTCCATTCCTCAGCCTCCCTAGCAGATGGGTATAGCTATGAAATTAAGTTCTAGCCAGTGAGAGTAAATAGAAATGGCATGTATCCTGAAAGAGATAAAATATATCCTCTTTCCTCCTTTCTGCTGATTGCCATGTGGCTGTGATAGCTGGACCTCAGAAGCCATCCTGAACCATGAAGGTAGGGATAAACTGTGGTCTGAAGATGGCAGATAAAATATAGAAGGTCCTAGATCCCTGATACAATAAACAGGTATCCCAGCCTCTGATAGATGATGCAAAACTCAGTTCATGTGAAGGAGAGATATATTTCTCCCTTGTTTAAAAGATTGTTATTTTGGGGTTCTATGACTTGAAGCTGAACCTAATCTAAACCAAACAAGTGGTTTTCTATTGCACTGAGAAGAACATTCTAGATACTCAATGAGGGCTGCCAGGCCCTGCATGGCTGAGCCCCTTGCTTGCTTTTTCAACCTCATCTTACACCCAACTTCCTCTTGCTGCCTAGGCATCAAGCTCACTTGCCTTCTTTCTCACCTGCTGCTCCTTCTGCTTGGAGTGCTGTTCACCTGGGTAACTCCTGCTCACCAGTGGGGACTCGGGCTATAGGCTCCATTTTCAGAGAGGTGTTCCTGGGCCACGCTCCTTTTAGTCTTCCCTTTTCCTTTCTAGGACCTGACTTTTAAATGTGCAATACATATTTCATTTTATGGTTGTTTGTTAAAGGTCTAGCTTGACTACTAAATGTTAGCTCTAAGGCCTGAGGAGCCCTCAACACTGTAGACCCAGGCTGCGCACAGTGCCCACCTGTGGCAGAGTGTAGTTTCCAAAGATGTTAGCAACAACATTCCCAGTGCACGTGCCACTCTCCTGTCAAGAGATGGAGTCAGTTTCCCCACCTCATTACATCTGGGGAGGTCTTGTGACAGCCCTCACCCATAGAATGTGGCAGAAGTGAGACATGCCTGTTCTAGGTGTGGCCCTTAACTGGGAAGGCAGCTTCTGCTTTCCACCTTTGGAGGTCAGTTGTCATGTAAGAAGTGCAAGCTCCCTGCAGCCACCATGCTGCACAAAGGTCAAGCCAAGCAGAGGAGCCTGGAGGATGAAAGGCAACACTAAGAGGAGGAAAAGTCGTGGAGTATGCGAGTATCACAGCTCCCGCAATATAAGGCAGAACTGAAGTCATTCCATCCAGCCCAGATGAGCCTTTGGATACCTCTAGGCTCAGCCGGGATCTGACTGCAGCCGCATGAGACTGAAAGCAAGAACCTCCCAGCTGAGCCCAGCCGAAGGACAAGTGTGTAAGAAGTAATAGTGAATATTATTTAAAGCCAATTGTTTTGAAATGGTTTGTTACACAGCAATATATAATGTGAAGACTGGCTTTTAGTAAATATGCGTCAAATAGGCAGTTAGTAAATGTGTGTCAAATGAATGATGGATAGATTTTTACTCCTTTCATTATTTGATTGCTGGAAGCAAAAGGTCCATAGTAAATCTAAGACAATGTGGCCCAGGGTCTAAACCACAGTGTAGGCCCTGAACCACACCATCTAATTGGAGGCCTGTGACTTAATTTGTGCAAGACTAATGCAAGAAGAAGGGGACTTCCCCTGAAGGAGTGGATCCAGGAGTGGAAGACACAGTACAGGAGAAAAGACAGGGGAGTCAGCCGGTGGTCACGAGCCCCTTTGCTTGCTGTGGCAGATGCATAAATACGGCTAAAACATCTGAAAAAAGAGTGAGATGGGCAGGAAGTGAGGGAGTTCATGAGACGGAGAAAGCCGGAGGTGAGACACGATGTGAGTGAGGGTCATAGCTATCTCTGGGGAGTGGGGTTATAGGCAATTTAAAATATTCTCTTCCTCTTGCACATCCATATTTGCTGAACACCCTTCAAAACACGTCTTACATTTTACTAAAAATAAGAGGTAGATTTTTATTTTAAGACTTCAGTTGTGCTATGCACTTTGCAGAAAGTGAAAACAGCAAACCAAATTGAAGTAAGACAACCGAATGAAAACCCAGGTTCCAAAATTGCATTTTTAGCAGCCAATTATTCTTAATTTTTTAGCCTTAGAGGTCATTATTTCAGGAAATAAAGAAATAAGCATATCTCAAAGTAGCTTATAAGGACAAATGAGGACGAGCACTGGAGTGGGGTGCCAAGGGGTAGTAACAGTTTGGACACTGGCTACAGAGAGCACTCTGTTTTTATTTTTCAAAAAAAGACTTGGTTTGCTCAGCTTGAGCTATGAATGCCCCATTCCGCAGCACCCTGGCCTCACCAAACTCTCTGATTTATAATTATCCAGCATGAGGCTGCTCTGTGGAAACTATTTTTGGTCATTATGCTCCTTGTTGTGATTAATTATACCTTATTGAGACATCACGGTAGTTTCTAGAGGTTTAATCTTTTCTAATCTGGGGGAGTCATTTTCAGCTCAGCCAGCTCAGAAACCATTTAGTGCTGAATCACCACCAGAGAATCGCTACTCCTAAAGTGGGCAGTGAGGAAAAAAAAAAAAAATTAAAGCTAGAAAAAGTAGTGTCGGAAGGGATTAACTCTGCCTCATTAATTAGGACCTCCCAGGGTTCTCCTAAAGATAAGTTCATGACTGTTTAATCTCACTTCATTCAATAGGTATATATTGACTTCTGCTGGTATGTTAAGAGCTATTTGGACCACTGGCTCCTCATAACATGGGTCATTCATTCATTCATCCAGTAAGAATTTAGTGAGCACATATTATGTGCCAAGCATTACTCTAGGTCTAGATTCTTATGTTACATCTATGAACAAAACAGAGGTAAATTCCTGCCCTGGTCATGCTTACACTCTAATAGGAGGGGAGAATAACAATAAAACTATGCATAAGCAAATGATATAGTTTGTTAGAAGGTGGCAAAAATTATGAAAAACATGAAAATAGAAACAGGGTAAGGGGCATCAGAAAGACCATGTATGCGCATGCAATTTTGCAGTTATTAAACTACCTTCCATATTATTTTGAAGCAAATCCCAGATATTATATCATTGCCGTGGGGTCAGTGGAGAGCTGCCTCCTTATCCAAAAGAACCACCCACTGCCCCTCTTCACTCAGGCAGGAGGATGGCACACCAGGGCCTCACACAATGGCCCAGAC
The DNA here is from genome assembly GCA_004027555.1 of Craseonycteris thonglongyai. Lineage (NCBI taxonomy): Eukaryota > Metazoa > Chordata > Mammalia > Chiroptera > Craseonycteridae > Craseonycteris > Craseonycteris thonglongyai. The sequence goes on along the minus strand of PVKE010003411.1, from coordinate 64,148 downwards.
CCCACGGCTAAAACCACAAGTCACAAAGCAGGGTAGAGGGGCGGGCCTGGCAGGAGAATGCTACTTGGGAGGGCACTGGGCAAAGCTTCCACTAGGTGAGGCCCAGGCAGTACTGAGTCAGCTCAGGGTTGGAGCACTCAGGGCTCACTGACTAACTTCTTTTAAAGAAAAATAGGGGGAAGCCGGGATGGCTCAGTGGGTTAAGTGCTCACTTTGCAGTGCCGGGGACCGAGGATCGAATCCCGGTCCCAGCCCGTGCGGAACCATATGCTGAACTGGGAGCTCCCCTAGTTCAATTCTCCCTCTGTCTCTGTATCTCTCTCTCTCTCTCCCTCTCTGTCAAAAATAAATAAACAAATAAAAATATATATTAAAAAAAATCTTTAAAGAAAAATAGAAATGTGTGTCTTAATGGTAAAGCATATAAATTATTAAATTTGAATATTTTTTAATTAAAAAAAAGTTTGTATTTCTACAAGCTATTCCTTTAAAAGTAGAACCACAATGTCATTAGCTCACTTAAAAATAATTCCTTAATATTATCAAATCAGTGTTTAAATTTCCATGAATTATATATTTTAAATAGGTTATATTGTATAGATACATATTTTTTTGTTGTCAAAAAATAGTGCATACTTATTGAAGAACTTTTGCAAAACATGAAAAACCATACAGAAGAAAATTTAGCTCTCGGGCTGACACCAGTCTGTATGGTACCATGTGTGATTACAAAAAGGTGGCCAAGAGGTTAGCCACTGCTTATTCTCACAAACAAGTGTCCTTGTGCCTTGCATAAGATGGGCCAGTGCATGTTTATGGTCCTGAGTATTTCATCAATGTTTACATTTTGGAGTATAGCCTTTCAGATTTTCTATGGATGTATATGAAGTTCTGACAATTAAGTTTGTGAACTTGCCATTATGACCTTACACTGGCAGCACTATTCAAACAACTCCATAAGGTTCCATAACCTTAGTTTATCAGTGTCTCACAGCTGTGTTCATGTCGACGTGTGGTGGTGTCGTGCTAAATGGCTTTCATATTGTTGTTACCTGTTTTTATGTACCATCATGAGAATGTTGGAGCTTGAATTAGAATAACAAACAAGCATTAAATTTCTTGTTCAACTTGGCAAGAGTAGAAGTGAAATCAGGGACATGTTAGTCCAAGTTGATGGGTATAAAGTCATGAAGAAAACAGCAGTGTACAAGTGGATTAATTGATTTTTCTAAAGGGAGACAAAACGTCGCTGATGAAGAGAGACCAGGACAGCCAGTAACAAGCAAAACTGATGAAAACATTGCAAAAATTCAACGAATTGCGTGTCAAAATTGTCAGCTGACTGTGAGAAGCATAGCAGACCAAGTCAACATCAATAAACAGGTAGGAAAATCTTAACTGAAAATCGTGGCATGAGAAAGGTGTGTGTAAAAATGGTCCTGAAGAAGCTCACCAATGAACAAAAGAAAAGGAGAACTAAAGTTTGCCAAGACCTTTTGGAGAGGCAAGACAATGTTTTGGGCTGTGTTATCACAGGTGATGAAACATGGGTGTGCCAATAGGACCCTGAAACAAACTGTCAAAGTGCAAAACAGAAGTCAGCCAATTCTCCACAACCAAAAAATTCCATCAGTCCAAATTAAGAGTAAAAACAATGTTGCTAATCATTTTTGATATCAGATGAATTATTCATTATGAATTTGTACCAACTGGACAGTCAACCAAGTTGACTATTTGGAAGTGCTGAAAACACTGCACGAAAAAGTTAGACGAAAGCAACCTGAACTTTTTGCCAACAACTTGTGACTCTTGCTTCACAACAATGCCCCAGCACACTCAGTGAGGGAGTTTTAAGCCAGTCAACAAGTAATTGTATTGAAACACCCTCCCCCGTCACCTGGTCTGGCCCCCCAATGATATTTTTTTTTTCTTTTTTAAGATTTATTGTATTGTTTTTGACAGAGACAGAGAGACACAGAAACAGAGACAGAAAGAGCCAGAGAGAAGAGGGAGGGCCCAGAGCAGTCTCTATAGTTAGTAGTCTGTCATCAGTTTTCAACATGGTTATGTTCCACACAGGTAGGTCGGGGCCACACAGGTTGGGAACTGGTCCGGGGGCCTCCTGCATGGGAGGCATGCCCCCTTGAGCCAGGGGCCAAACCGGTGGGCGAGAGCTGAACTGGGGTGGGCCTCCCGCATGGGAGGCCCACCCCAGTTCAGCATATGGGTCTGCATGAGCTGGGACCGGGATTCAATCCTGGGTCCCTGGGGCTGCAAAGTGAGCACTTAACCCCCTGAGCCATCCCGGCTTTCCTGACATTTTTCTTTACCTGAAGATAAAGAAAATATTGAAATGAAGACATTTGATGACATCCAGGACATCAAGGTTATATCTTGATGGCTCTGATGGCCATTCCAGAAAAAGAGATCCAAAATTGCTTTGAAGGGTAGACTAGGGGCTGGTGTCGGTGCACAGCTTCCTAAGGGGAGGACTTCAAAGGTGACTGTAAGTGATATTTTGCAATGAGGTAGGTAGCACTTTTTCTAGGATGACTTCCCAAACTTAATTGTCAGACCTTATACATAGTTTTTACATGATTATTTTTGTACTGTACATTCTGTTTTTTAAGCAGATTTTTTTCACTTAACAGTAGACCATAAACATTTTATCATGCCACTAAATTTGCTTCCAAAGCATGACTTGCAGTGGCTGCATAGGGGTATATAGTGTGGCCATACCATAATTGGTTTAAGCAGTGGCTAAGTGCTTAGACCTCATACCCTTGGACGAGTGTGGTGCTTGTCTTTGGTAGACAAAACATACGCAAGAACATTATGTCCTTTTTGGAAGGAATATTAAAACACACAAGGGAGTTCCTACAAAAGCATCACATGATCATGAGGTTTTAAATTGTTTCCACCTGTTTATTTGGTAGGACAGCAAAGGTATGGTTCCACTTAGTTCAACTCATGCCTTGTGGGGCAGGGGAAACTGTCCTTTGACGTGTTTAGAGTCCTAGCAGTTCCATAGCAAACAAGAGGCTTTAGCGAAGAGCAGTGAGGAAAGGAAAATAAAACATACTTGTTAGGACAGTTACTCCCCAAAGTTATGAAACCAGGAGATTTGGGTTTGGGTAACTAACCTCAGCCAAGGTATGAGGCTGACAGAGAACTTGAGGGTTGTCTTGGACCAGTGATGCTAGGTGTCAGGCATGAACATGGTCATCCCTGGATGCAAACCACAAACTAGTACCTTATAAGAAACATCATCACACACCCAAGGCATTGGCCAATGGATTGTTGAGAAATGGCCAGCTCATAATCTTCATCTCTTGAGAGTTAAGATAAACATTAAGGTTGTAAAATTGGAAAGCACCCATTTGCCTAAAACCACAGCCCACAGGCAGCCCGAAACCTCTATTTTCTATTCCAGTTCTTATCATCTTTACTGAGTCCACTGAATTAAATGACTCAGTTTATGGAGTCACTGGGACAGAGTGAGACCAGAGGGCAAATGTAAATTAAGAATTTCTAACCTCAGAGGCCACTCTCATGGGTCAAAGAGTTTGGTAAGTGCCTTGAAATCCCTGATGAGAAATCCACTTAAATGCAAATGATCAGAATTTCAGCAGCCTAAAGAAGGATTTTTTAAAATTGTTTTTTGACAAAGACAGAGAGAGACAGAGAGAAGGGGGAGGGCCCAGAGCAATCTTCATAGTTGCACACCATGAGTTTCTACAGTTTCATTCCACAGGTGGGCATGGGGCTGCACAGGGCAGGAACTGGGCTGGGGCCTCCGGCATGGGAGACACACCCACATGAACCAGGGACCTCACATGTAGGTAGCTCACCCCCATGATAAATGAACTGGGGGCACACCCAGTTCAGCATATAGGTCTGCATGGACTGGGGCCAGGATTTGATCTTTGGACCCTGGGGCTGCAACCCACTAAGCCATCCAGGTATCCCCTAAAGAAGAATTCAGAGGAAAAGTCCCTCTGATTTTACATCAACTTGCAATTAAAGTTTCAAAATTCATAAGGCACTCAGATATATCATTGGGCCTCGATGAAGGGCATTTCTCAGGATAAGGGGAGGCACAGTGGTGGTCACTCCTCAAAGATGACTTGCATACTAAACCTGACCTGGTAGATAGTCTAATACCCTAAATCCATAACATCTGATTGCTTCCAAGAAACTGCATTTTCATCCAGAATTTCACCCGGTTCTTTTATCAGAAATGCCATTGGGTGGTATAGTGGTTTCCCAGGACTGCTGTGTAAACAGGATGACTTGAAACTACAGAAGCGTTCTCTCTCACAGTTCTGGAAGATAGAAGTCTGCAATCAAGGTGTCGGCAGGACCATGCTCTTCCTGAAGCCTCTGAGGGGGGACACTTCTTTGCTTCCTCCAGCTTCTGGTGGCTTCATCCAGGTGTTGCTTGGCTTGTCACTGTGGGACTCTAATTTCTGCCTTGTCTTCACATGGATATTTTTCTTCTGTGAGGGTGTCTTTGTCCATAGTTCTCCCCTTTTATAGGAAAGCAGCCATATTGGAGTAGGGTCTGCCCTAATGACCTCATCTCAACTGGATTATACCTGCTAAGATTCTGTTTCCAAATAAGGTCACATTTACAGACACCAGAGGTTAAGGCTTCAACATCTCTATTTGGGGATACAATTCAGCCCATAAGAGAAGGAAAGTCAATCTGAGATTGTAGATTCAGTTTCATCATCAGCAGCTATGTGGTCCTGAGTAAGTCGCTCATGATCCCTGGGCCTCAGGACCCTGGTGGCCTGCAGATTCAGTGCAGTTTGAGCATGAGCCTAATTGGTTTCAGGTGAGTTGAGGAGAATAGACTCACAGTGGAAAGGTGCAGGATGGAGGCAGCCTCACAACTCAGAGAGTCCGTGCCAGGGCCAAGGTGGGCAGGAGGCAGCGCAATGGGCTTCCTATTGAGGCAGAGTGGGCACCTTGAGTGGGGGATAAAAGGCACAGGACCCCTCCAGCAGCCCCTGACAAGGCTCCTTCCCCCAGGGACCCCAGGCTGCAAATCCCCAAGGTAGCATTCATGATCATCAAGCCTAAGGCCCAAGAGCAGTCAATGGCTCTCAGCTTCCAGAGCTCACCATGGAACCAGCACTAACAGGTGAGACCCACTCAGCTCGGAGAAGTTAGCGTAGTAATAAATTCCGACTAATGATGCCTCCCTGTAGCCCGGCTTAAATATTTAGACAGCCACAGAGCATGTGTGCTCCAAATGCACAGGCTCTGAGAGGGTGAGAGGATTTTAGCTCTGGGTGAGACTGAAGGAACTTGACATGTTATTGAATTGAAGGTTGCCAAAGGTGAAGCCGGGCAGTTACACATTCCAGGAATGCGGATGTAATGCTCTCAGTGTGTATCTGAGGCTGACAGGGTTTGACAGTCTCCATCTGGGAACAATAACCTGCCAGCAGCAGGCCAGGCCTGCCCCTCTTCTTTCCCTCTGAGAGTGAGAAGGGGAGGCGGAGGGGACACGAACATCCCTCTGAATGTCCCTTACTTGGCTGTCCAGGCTGCAGGCAGGAATCCTGGAGAAGGCAGGCCTGGGGGGCCGGCTCCTGGATGCTTGCAATTCCAGGAGCAGCAGGCTGAGGACAGAACCCATTCCCCAGCTCCGGGAGACCTGGGTGGAATGCCACCCTGGAAAGGCAATTGGGGATGCCATCTGATCACCCAGCCAATTTCCCTGGGACCTCGGGACAGGCCAGGGGGTGGCAATGAGTTTCTGTGCCCTTTAATGCCCCGGGGGGAGGCGCTTTCACCTGGGAAGTTCAAAGCACTGCTCACAAATCTCCTCAGCTAATCCTCTCTCTGATCTGCGTTTTGTTGTGTAACTAAACTGATTACAAGAATGTGGCGAACCAGCTAGGCTGGGCCCCTTGCACAGACTCCCTCATGCTTTGCCCCCACACAGCTCACCAGTCCTGGGACAAGGCAGTAAAGGCAGAGGTGAAACTAGTTTATGGCAGAGAATGTTGGAGGAGGAAAAAGCCTTGGGGACCACATCACACAGCCAACCAACAGTTCGTTGTATACATGTGATGAGGGTAGGGAGTGTGAGAAGACGTAAGCATGACTTTACAATCACTTTCCTATATCCCAGAATGACATCTTTAGCTACCGCCTGGTTATCTCCACAGCCCCCTCAAACAACCCCCCCAGAATTAAACCCAGGATCTTCCCCCACCTGACTTTCTCACTGCAGTACTGGGTGTCCTTGGACCTGGTGTCCTAGGAACCCAGAGGGGTGGGGAGGCTTTGGCCACAGGTCCTGGCCTGTGCCGTGTGCTACCCAGACACAGGACACACCACCCTCCAGAGCTTCTAAAGCCATAAACCACCATCATGCTTGAATCCCTCCTCCCATCCCAACCAATCACGGGTTCTCTGGAGGCCCCTCCAGCCAATCAGCTTCTGCTTCTCTTCTGCTCACCTGGATGAGGTGATGGTCTTGTCACCAGTCTCCCCACCTCCATTCTTGCCCCTATTCAATTAGTAATCTGCACGGTGGCTGGACGGATCTAGCATCCTCTGATGTTGCTATTTCTTTGTTATTCACAATCTGAATAACCTCTGCTTGACCTCCAGCTCTCAACTTGCAGGCCACCCCTGTGGAAGCCTTCTGTGACACTCCTAGATCGGGCCAAAGACCCTGCCAATGTACTGCTAAGGAGACTCACCTTTGGGGCCTCAGTACCTCTTCGCCTGCATTGTAAGTGTCTGTGCATTTTCTCTAAGCCCCACTAGATTGTGAGCTCTGCGAGGATGGTGACATCACCTGTGTTGGTTCTTGGGTCCACATTAGCTAGCACAGTGTCTTGGGAAGGTTAGATTGTTAACAAATATGTGTTGAATGAATAAAGGCTACAGACAGATGGCATCGTTGCTATCCAAGTCTTCAGCCAGAGTTTTGAGGGCACCTGCCAGGTAAATTCTCAGACCACCAGTTTTTGAAGAGAGTATAAACATTGCTGTTAAGTTGAAAATGTACCAACATGGAGCAAACTGTATTTACTAGAATGCCTCTATAGGAGAGTCTAGCATAACATGGTTAGAATAGATCTTTTGACATTCTCGGGCATATCTGAGTAACAGGAACTATGGTGCTTTGTTGTTAGGTGGGTGTGAAAGTTTGGGGCCAGAGCAGAATTGCTCAGGACAGAACAATGAAGGCTGTGCTTCTCCTCATAGTCCTCATCCTCCCCTTTTCCTCAAATCACCATCAGTGTCTTTTACGTCACACAGCTGTGGCTGAGCTCTGGCAATTGGGAGGTAAGCAACGTTATTGTATGGAATTCCCGAGAAGGCTCTGGAAAGGTAGAGGGTGGGCATATTCTTTTGTCCTTCCTTGGTTTCTCCTTCCTATTGCCTAGAAAGTGAATTTCATATCTGGCGCTCCCAGCAGCCATCTTGGGTCATGAGACAAACTTGAAGGGTGAAAACAATGAATTAGGATGGTGGAATAAAAAGCTAGAGGGAACCTGGGTCCCTAATGAGTTTGTGGAGCTCAATCAAAACCCTCTCGACTTATTTTATGTGAGAGAGGAGTTGGCCTCTTATTGAAGGTACCACAGTCAGGTCTCTGATACTATAAGTAAATACAGTAGACTCTCCATTAGCCAGAACTCAGGCAACTGACAAATCTTTTTTGCCAGTTGCGTGACATTTTTGTCGCTTGCTTTAGTGTGCTGGTTGCTTGAGTTCTGGTTAACAGAGAGGCTCCTTATATTTATCCAGCACCCATCTACCGATCCCCATGGGTGCTGGTTAACTGAGAGTCTACTGCCCTATTCCTAGTCGAGGCAGGGGTCAAATGATAAGCTTGCTCGGGGTGCTACAGCCTTGGTAGGCTCTGCTCCTGGCCCTCAGCCCAGGACTCTCCTCCTTCCTCCACTTCCCTCTTCCCATGTTGACATAGCCCTGGGTGCCCAGTGATTCCTGCAGCTGCCCAGGAGCAACTCCCTCTAACCTAGCAAGGTGCAGCCAGTCTCAGGTAATACATTTGCATGTCACAGGCGATGGAGTGCCAAAACAGTTATCAAGAAGGAAAAGTTATGAGCACATCATGCGATGCACAGGTGATGTGATGTAGATTTGTACATCCGGAAACTGTCTACGGTAATTGTTACCAATCAATGTCACACCAATACATTTAACAATAAAATTTAAAAAAAACAGAAGGAAAAGTTAAACATAAGCAAGACCTTACAACTATAGGAAACAGACTCTCAGAAGTTTGGACCTTTTTGTTCATTATGGAACCCATTTCCTCAAAGAAATTGATAAAATGTGATTGCTTTCTTAAAATTATAGACATGAACAGCAGCAGGATAGGATGTTCAGAACACGTTGTCAGCTCTTCTAGGGACCCAGGGTTCAAGGAAAAGTGGGGAGGAATTGGAGAAGACACCATTGCTCCAGTGGGAGTGACAGAAAGCAGGTGTGATGGCTGACTGGCTGGTTCCCAACTCCCTCCCCTCCCATGACACACCTCGTTCAGATGGGGCCTTCATATTTCCTGCAAGCCACTGTGCCTGGAATGTGCTGGTGTAGAGTTTTCCCCAGTCTCAGAGCCAGGAACGGAATGCTGTTCGCCGACTGCTGTTCAACACGAGGGCTCCTTGGAGGGCAGGAGCCCGGGGGCTTTGACCAGTGCACTGACTTGCCCAAGATCACAAAGCTAATTGACACAGAGTCAATTCAAGTGTACACAGAAAGGGACTCACTAATAAATGTGACCAGTCCCGTGACCGAAAGTAACCTCACAGGGTGATCTGATCATAAATTCCTAGCAGGGCAGGTCATGGTGGGTAGTCTCACCCCAGGCACATAACTTCTGTAGTAAGAGGTTTCTCTCTGCAGTAAGCAAGCCCTGTCCGTGTGTGTGTGTGTGCGCGCGTGCGTGCGTTTGTGTGCAAGTGTCTAGGTTTTTTATTTTTTAAGATTTATTTTATTGTTTGAGAGAAGGTGAGAGAGAGAGAGAAAAAAAAAAAAGTGGGGAGGGCCCAGAGCAGTCTCCATTGTTGTCCATCATTAGCTGTGACATGGTTTCATTCCACACAGGTGGATGTGGGGCCATGAAGGGCAGGAACCAAACTGAGGGCCTCCCACATGGGAGGTGAGAGAACCTTTGCTGCCAGGACAACCTGGCAGGTACCAGTTGTGCCTCAGTTAAACATATAAGTTTGCACGGGAATGCCATTCCAGACCTCGAGATTGCAAGCCAAAGTGCTCAACAGCTGAGCTACACCAATAGTCCCTTGTGCATCTAGTTTTAAAAACCTTTCAAATGCTTCTTTAGAAGAAGCTGGGATGGCTCTGTGGGTTAAGTGCTTGCTACGCAGCCCAGGGGACCGAGGATCAAATCCTGACCCTGACCCGTGCAGATCCATATGCTAAACTGGGGTGTGCTTCCCATGAGGGAGCCCCCCAGTTTGGTTCTTGCCCCCATTTGGGCCCCTGGCTTGAGGGGTCATGCCTCCCATGTGGGAGGACCCCAGCCCAGTTCCACCCTGCGCAGCCCCACCCACCTGTGTGGAACAAAACCATGTTGAAAACTGATGACATACAACTATGGAGACTGCTCTGGGCCCTTCCCCTTCTCTCTGTCTCTCTCTGCCTCTGTCTCTGTTAAAAACAATAAAATAAATCCTTAAAATGCTTCTTTAAAATAAATAAATAAATAATAATAAAAAAAAAAATAACATGCTTCTTTTTTAGACCCTTCAGAAGGTAGCCACCCTCAAGAAAGAATATAATCTTATAATTATCCAGTCATCCAATTCCTGGCTTGCTTTCTCCCACGTTCATTTAATCTTTTTCAAATTCCCTCCTTAATTCCAAATGCACAAAAGAAACTGCAAACTGTCATTCTGGGAAGCATTTTTGTCACCCTGTTGAGATCTTGCTTCCAAGCTTGTCCTCTGTTTGGCTTAAATAAACTCTAATAAACTATTATAAAATGTTTTTTAGAGGTTTGGATGGTCTTATGTCAATACAATAATAATAATAATAATAGCAACTACAAGTTATATTATTATTATCATAACATAAAATATAATATGATAATGTGTTTTGAGACATTCTTCTTTGTACTTGACACATTTCACTTTGTTCATCTTCAGAACCCCATCATGGGGCATTCAAATCCCCAATCCATGCTTGAGGGGGCCAAAGCACAAGTGGGTTAAACATACTCCCATAGTCACCCCGCTGATTCATGGCAGACTTTGGATGAAGGGCCCCTTAACCCATTGTTTTTTCTACCACAGCAGAGGTGCTTTTAAAAAGGTTTCCAAATGAGGCACGCTGGGGTAACTCAGCAAGCAGAGCACTTGCCTCGCAACTGCAAGGTCGGGGGATTGAATCCAACCCCCGAGCCCATGCAAACCCTTGTGCTGAGTTGCAGCTGGTAACAGCTGGGATGGCGGTGAAGGTTCTTGCCTCCCACACAGCGGGTGGATGCAGCTTGGTGCCTGCCCTGTGCATCCCCACATCTGCCTGTGTGGAATAAAACCATGTCACAACTAATGATGGACAACTATGGAGACTGCTCTGGGCCCTCCCCCTTCTCTCTCTCTCTCTCTTACCTCTCTCAAACAATAACATAAATGATCTAAAAAGTCTCCAAATTAATTTTTGAAAAGGTGCATCTTTTCATTAGTGTCTTCCTGGGATGGTGTGCTTCCATCTGTATGACCAGAGGAGAGACTTCAGTTACAAGCTGGAGTCACACGTGGTGTTGGGGGACGGGGCCCCAGAAGCAGGGGAAGCTTTGGTTTCTCCTTTCCTATACTCTGTCCTCATCTTCTCCTTAGGTGGAGAGGGCCTTGATGGGTGGTCTGGCAAGTGACACCCCCACAGGAGGATATGAGCAGCTGACTTTTGAGTATCTACACCTGAGGACAGCTAGACCTTTGAATAACAGAGGCAATGATAAAAAGCAGGTGCCTTATTTTCATAGACAGGATCCTGTTTGAAATGCATAAGAGCACTGTGTGTGTGTGAAGCTTGATTAATAGCAGGTCTATGGTGACTCACTCACAAACCTATTATCAGCTCATCAATCCCCTACTTTATGCCTCTGGGAAATGTTGGGTTTTGATATATTCCTTAAATTTGAATATGTCTGTATTTATGACTCGAAATAATAATTGAATGCTCCAAAGGTGGGGCTTCTGGGGATTACAGACACTGACATCACCAAGGTGAGAGCCATGGGGAAATAAAAGTGGATCTGCTCTTAGCAAATGTGTGGTGGGATGGCCTAAGTTCAGCCATGCTTCATTTGACAAATATTATTAGGGCCCTTCTCTCTCTCTTTCTTTTTTTTTTTTAAATCTCTACTCACTGTATAATCTCATGGCTCTGAGCAACATCTCTTCGCCTACACCTTCCACATTTTTATCCAACGGCCTACTCACTCAATATTTCGACTTGGATATGATGGACAGCACAAACTTAACCTGTCTAAACTGAAGTCCAATCATCCCCTTGAAAACGTCTCACCTAAAGCTTCTCCATCTGAGGTAAAGAAAATCTTGCAAAAGTTCAGGCCAAAAGTCTTGGGGTCATCCTTGACTACTCTAGCTCTCTCTCATACCAGACATCCAGACTCTGAGAAAATCCTATTGGTTCTACCTTCAAAATACTTCCAGATTTTGATCACTGTCACCACCCTCACTGCCATTTCCTTGGGCCAAGTCATTCACTCCTTTCACGTGGATTCCTGTAATGACTTCCTAATGGGCCTTTTAGCTTCCACTCTTGGTGTCTTCCATCTGCTCTCAACATGGCAGCCAGAATGAACTTGTTAAAAGTGAGATCATGTTGGGAAGCTGGGATTGCTCAGCGGGTTAAGCGCTCGCTTTGTAGCCCCAGAGCCCAAGGATCGAATCCCGGTCCCCGCCCATGTGGACCCATATGCTAAACTGGGGTGTGCCTGAGCAGCCCGCACCCACCTGTGGAGTGAAACCATATGGAAAACTAATGCTGTCAACTCTGGAGACTGCTCTGGGCCCTCCCTCTTCTCTCTGTCTCTCTCTATCTCTCTCTCTGTCAAAAAATAATAAAAATAAATATTAAAAAACAAAAGTGAGATCATGTCAATCCTCTGCTCAAAACCTTCCAGTGGCTTTTAAACCTTCAGAAAGAAGCCACAGTCCTTGTGAGCATCCACAAGTGCCCTTTGATGTGCCCCCCTCCCTCCGCAATATATCACACACCTCAGACCCTGCCCCATCCCCCACGTTGCTTGACTCCAGCCTCCTTGCTGGTGTTTAACACCCAGGCACTACCATAGCAGAGCCCTTGCACTGACACGCCCTCCGCCTGAAACTCTTCCCCGTCTGCTCAGCCTTCGCCCCACCCATTGCTGCTTTGGCCACATGACCAGCTCGACTTCCTCTGGGTACCTCCTGGGCAGGGCCCCCACCCAAGCTGCTGTGAATTGGCTGCCAGTGGCCCCTAGAAGTGCTGCTTCTCTGGAGAATTGCTTTTGACTAGCAGGTCAAAAGCCCACAGGTGGGAAATGGCTCTAACAGTACTGAGTGTTTGCCACTATTGAAACCACAGAACATGTACTGGCCAGAAACCAAGCCCGGAGAAGCAAGCAGGCCACTGACAAGTCAGGAGGGCAGAACCTCCAAGTCTTAGCCCCACCGGGATTGCCTGGTTCCATCTCTCCAGCTCTTTGGTCACTCCTGGCCGATAGCAGTGCAGTGCTGTTGGATCCCAATCCTATGACACCTTTGGTTAAATTCTGCCAGAATGAACCTTTAGAATGAGTTAGGCAATAGCTCTCAGCTTGCTTTGACAGGGTTTTCAGGAAAAAAAAAAGGAACATTTCCCCTTGCTTGTGGCCATCCCCATCTCTATCACACATTCAATCTCTCACCCCAACAAAGAAGAACAGCCTCACCTGAATGCCTTCTACCGCTTACCTCATCGACCTAGTTCTCAAATTGCACCTGGATGCGGATGAATACATATCTGTGGATCACCTATCTGACTGAGCCGGGCGTGGGCAGACTGTGGGAGGTGGGTCGGTCTAAGAGTAGCGGATAGATGCCTTTGGGTAAACACGCGATCTGGGTTAATGGGAAGTCACCCCAGATAGGGAAGAGCAACGGGGATCAGAAGCCATCTTTAATAAGCTGCAGAGAATAGTTGAGAACGTGGGCAGACTTTGTAGGCACCAGGGTTAGCAGTTATAAGACTCAGAGCCTAATTAACAACATCAGGAGATGTGCCCGTCCTGGGACTCACAGAGGCACAAGGATTCACTCACTCTTTCCACACAGATATACTGAGCACCTACTAAGTACCAGGCACTGTTCTAGCCACTGAGGATGTAGCAGTGGACAAAGCGGGCAGGACATTGTAGTGAGGAAGATGGACGTTTTTAATACATAGTCTGTTAGGTGAGCACTAAGAAGAAAACACAGCAGAGAAGTCTTAGGTGATGTTCTCTAGAAGCAGAGCTTGAGACAGGGACTTGGTGCAGGTGTGTGTGTGTCTGTTGTGTGTGTGTTTGAGGAAGAGCTCTCAGCTGAAAGGGAGTGAAGGAAGTTGGTAGTGAATGGGAAAATGGTCAAATAAGACTGTGGTCGTAGGTTTGATACACAGATTGGAGTATTCCTGAGCCAGCCTTCTGTGTCTTAGTATCCTTTTTATTTTTTTAAGATGTATTTTATTGTTTGAGAGAAGGTGAAAGAGAGAGAGAGAGAGAGAGAGAGAGAGAGAGAGAGAGAGGAGGGAAGGGGCAGAGCGGTCTCCATAGTTGTTCATCATTAGTTGTGACATGGTTTCATTCCACACAGGTGGATGTGGGCTGCATGGAGGAGTGGGAACCGAACTGGAGGCCTCCTGTATGGGAGGCAAGACCCTTCATCACTGAGCCATCCTGGTGGTTACCAGTTGCACTGCAGTTCAGCATAGGGGTTTGCACGGGCCAGGCTCGGGAACTGAACCCCAGACCTTGCAATTGCAAGTCAAGTGCTCAACCGCTGAGCTATCCCTGCATCCAGTGTACCAGTATTTTTCAGTCATTTACATGCCTTCCCTGGGTGGGCAAGGAAGGGGCTGCAGCATGTCAACCAAAGCAGCCCTTCTCCAGAGAAGCAGGACATCTAGGAGCCATTGGCAGCCAAGTCACAGCAGCTTGGAGTGGGTACACTGGCCCCCCAAAAGAATCCGGGTTGAGTGACAAGCATGTGTAGTAGCTCAGAGGAAGGGGAAGAAGTGCCAGTGGAAGATAACCTTCTAGATAGGGTGGTCAGGGAGACCTTACCGAGAAAGGGACTAAAGGAAGCGAGGGAGCTGCTTGTGTGGCCAGGGCAGGGAGGGTGTGTCCGCAGTTTCAGTAGAGGGGATGTCGGTGCAAAGGCTCTGCTGTGGTAGTGGCACTGGGTGCTAAAGGCAAGCCAGGAGGCCGGGGCAGAGCAGTGTGGGGGGTGGGGGCAGTAGATGAGGTCTGCCCTATAATGGGGAGAGAGTGGGGCAAATCATTGGGCACTTGTGGAGCCTGGCAAAGACAGTGGCTTCCTTCTGGGAGTTTAAGAAGCTACTGGAGGCTGTTTCTACTGGCTTTCCATCAATTCTGTGAGCACCCAATATCCTTTAATAAATTTTCTTTCTCTTTAGTTAAGCACAAATTCTGGAGAAAAGTGGATTCAAATCCCAGTCCTACCACTGACTAGATTTGCAATCTTGGGCAAGTTACTGAAGCTCTCTGTACCTCTATTTCACCCTCTGTGAGAATGTGAGAGGACACACTAGTACCTACCTTGTAGGAGTATAGCGAGGGCTAAATAAATTGGTGTATATCAAGTGTTTAGAATAGATCAGCCTTATTTAAGTGGGTAGGGGCTATGAAGGATGCATACCACAGAGTATTCATTAGGCCATCTTGGAAAACAGTTACCACATTCCTCACAAGGAAAACTGGATGTGGTTAGGAATCAGGGGTAAATGCTGCAAATCCAAAGCAAAGACACACACACACACACACACACACACACACACACACACACACACACACCTACTAGTCTCCTACAAGTAAAATGGGAAAATATTAGCATGTACCTAATGGTTGTCTAGAAGATTAATGCTCAGCTGGATTCTTGACACAGGGTAAACAATAAACATGTTAGGTGTTGTAGTTGTTTGTTACAGTTATCAACCTGCTAGTCACTTTCTGGCTTCATAAAATTTTCCCTATCGAGTTTCTACAGAGCTTATGCCCTTACTGGCATTTGCTTTCTTTACTTCTCATTGCCTTTAGATCACTCGCTTTTAGCACCTCCCACAACGGTGGTCTCTGGGTCTCTCCCCGTGCCTCCCTGTCATCTGGTCCATGTCACCTCTTCTGTGCTGAGAATGGGTTAACTACTCTATGCTGTCTTTTTCATTTCTCTCTTTGAATCTTTATCTCTACACAATTTATCATCTTCTCCTTTATTTTTTCTTCCTATGACTAACTAGTTTAAATTGTCACCTGGAATTTCTATCTGTGCCAGATGTAATAAGTCTTAGAAAGGAGAAGCCCTAAAACTCTTCCCTGCCACTCAGTAGATGCAGGTGGTACACTTACCATGCAAAATGTAATAATCATTACTGTCTCTAATATGAATACATCATTTTATGGATTGCAAACTAATTCTATATTTATCAAGGGGCCAAATCCTGTCCTGGTAATGGGGTACGGTCTGTTTAAATTCTCAAATCCTGCTGAAGCTGCATGATGTTGAGCTCTTAGAAGTCCAGCCCTAGAGACTGGGTGATCTCATTCTCACGGAGTGTGTGGTGGGTGCTCTAGAGCCAAAATCCTGCAAGCTCTACGCTGAGAATCCAAGCCATGCAAGGTGGCACTACATGCTGATTCATTCACTCAATTATTTGTAACAAATATTTTAAAGAATCAACTATGAACCACTTACTGTGCTGGGTGCTGTGGCTACAACAATGAATAAGGCTGATTCCACCCCTGGCACCGCGGAGCTCAGAGTTTACAGGCCTGGGTGTGTGGTAGGGGGAGGACACACGAAACTAATCATTCCACAAATATTTCATCCTGTGGTTAATTCTGGTTGCTGCAGAGGGAAGAACACAGGACACTAGGAGGATATTTTACGGAGTACCTAACCCTATCACTCTGCCCCCAGCTTGCCCCTGCCCTGCTCTGCTTTATGTGGCAAAGGGCTGACTGACCCCTGTGGGCTGTGTCCTTGCAGGAGGTTGGAGGACCGGAAGGAAAAAACCCGAGACATTTCTGCTCCCTGCCCCTCCCTGTCTGGGCGGTGTCTTCCCCACCACTGCTCCCGGCCCCAGCGCCCACCAGCCAGGCCTGCCTTGGTTATGGCTCCTGTCTGCCTCGGCCCTGGTTGTGCCCCGTCCTCCCTTTGTCTCTCCAGCCTTCCGAGGGTAGCAGTTCACTGCTGTGGCCAATTTCAGGATCGGCTCACCATCCATCCCACATGGCCTCTCAGCCTCTACCACCACACACGTAACAAATTCCTTGGAATACACTCCCTGTTTTAAATCCAGTGTTTTTTTCTTTGCCTAGTTGGACACAGACCAATGGAATTACTTTTTGTATTTTCAACCCCGCTACGGCATGTGTTGTAGTGCCTGCTTCTGCCATGGTGCTGGGCGGTGACTTTCTCATGAACCGTGGCTGTCTAGACCTAGGACATGACAAAAATGTGCAGCCCAGGGCTGTGGGCAGTAGTGGCTGGCAGCACTGAAGAGAAAGCACTCAGGGGGGACAGGGACAGCAGCATTAATTTTCTCATGTATGAGATGAGGAACCAATCCCAGTTTTCCGGTCCTGAGCTAGGTTCCTTTTAGAACTCACTTGTAACTTCCAGAGTTCCAGCACCCAAGCTTCTGCCATCCTGCCTCGTGCACCCCGTTTCCCCACTGCATCACTACCCATGCAAGAATTTTCTGTCTGCCCACCCCACAATCCATACTTCCCACCCTAGAGGTGCTGCGGTTTCTGTGGTGTCCTGGGTGAGGTGAGGGGACAAAAGGTAGTCGGCGACTTAAGCAGAACAGAGATCCCAAGTCCGGGGGTCAGCCAGCAGCTGGATCAGAAAGCAAGTTGAGACTGAAGATGAAAGGACAGGAAGGAGGTGAAGTTCTCTTGTCTCTGAGCCCCGGGTCCCACCAGTCAGTCACCTACTGCCCCAATCACAGCAGGTTTCAATCTACGAGTACATTCTCTGGTCTGGAATTGGATGCGGAGCCCCAGAGAGGATGAGGACCAGGCCACAGTTCCTACGGGAGACATGCTTCCCTCCGGCAGCCCTTTGTGCAGAAAGCCTGCCTTCCCCGGCGATGGCAGCCAGAACACTCCCCACTCCGCAGAATCCTACCATGTCTCCCTAAGCAGATGTCTAGACGAGAACGGTCTCAGCCCCTTTTCCTGTTTGCAAATCTGCCTTGACAAGTCGTATCCTCCCGACAATCCCATTAAAACGCTCTTTATTTACTCTGGGGGCCTTCTGAGACTTGGTTACTGGAAATACTATCAGTTTCTGGATCAACTCACTTCTCTTCAAATCACGCTCTGATATTGCCTTGCTTAAATTTCCTTCTCTTGAGAGGAGTTCTGTTAACAAGGCAATTAGTACTGCTTTGAGTAGAAGGAGAATACTGTGGGGTTTGCAGCCAGACGGCCTGTGAGCCAAACTTGACTCAGGGTTACAGTGACTGTGGAGAGAATGCCATTCTCACTGTAGTGCAGACCAGTTTCGACAACGCAGTGTGCTTCTTTAGTGCAGTAAGGAAATGGTGGGGGACAGGGGGTGAAGTTTCCATTCATCCATTTAAGACCAGGCCAGGCTCTCGTTTCATTTCTCCCCCTTGCTATGCTAACACCATGACAGCTTAAAGCACCATCTAATTTATATATTTTAAAATTAGCCACAGAATCAAGGGGATCAAGGGCTGCCAGGGACTGAACCCCCCAGCTTATTTTAGTAGCTGGGGAACGGGGCACTGGGTTCACGCCCTTGCCACCCACCCCACTTTAACCCCACTGAACCCACCCCTTGGTCACAGGAACCTGGACCTGGCAATCATGCATCCAGGGTGGTGTCACCCTCAAGGTCAGAGATGGCTGCAACAACTCCCCTGACATGTAAAAAAGTCTTCTTCTTTGAAAGCTGTGTGTGCCTAGGCCCTAGGGTGTTCGGAGCTGCTCTACCTGGGATATCAGCGTTTACTGTAATACCTACTAAAGGTATAACCTCTTTGTACCTTAATTTTCTCATCTGTAAAATGATCGTAATAGTTCCTACATCCTAGGGTGTAGTGAGGATTCAATGAGCTTATACATGTGAAAAGCTCAGAACAGTATCTGGTACATAATACGTGCTAAATCAGTGTTAGATATGGCAAAAATACTTCTAAAAAAGTTTTAAAAGTCAAGCACTATAAATGACTATATAGTGAAAAGTAAATGTTCTTTTGGCCTCCGATCTGCATATTCTCAGTTTTCGTCTCTAGAAACAATTGCTGTTACCAGTTTATTATTTACCAATCAAGAGATATTAAAGGTACTGTGTTTGGGATGCCAGGACAGCTCAGCAGGTTGAGCATTTGTCTTACAACCACAAGGTCTGGGGATCAAATCCCGGCCCCGGCCCATGCAAACCCACACACTGAACTGCGGTGCAACTGGTAACCAATGGGATGGCTCAGCAGCTGAGGTTCTCGCTTCCCATACAGGAGGCCCCCAGTTCGGTTCCCATCCCACGAGGCCCCACATCCACCTGTGTGGAATGAAACTATGTCACAACTAATGATGCACAACTATGGAGACTACTCTGGGCCTTTCCCCTTCTCTCTCTCTCTCACTTTTTCTCAAAACAATAAAACTTTTTAAAAAGTACTGTATGTATGAATATAGATATTTATACAGATATACACAATGGAGAGAAAGCTATAGATACAGATAACTTCCCTTTTAAAAAAAGGCACTATTATATATGTTAGTCTGTACTTAAAAAAAATATTCAAAAAGGATTTGTTATAAATCACAAAACAATCAAAAGATGGCCATTTACTGTTCCTTATCGATCTAGGTCATTCTTAACAGCTGCGTAGGCCCCTTGCGTGTGTAGGATTCCTTTGACCATGGTCCTGCCAAGGGGCATTGGGTTGTTTCACCCACTTTGCTTCAGTGGCTTTGGCTTCTACCTGCTGCTCTTTTCCTTGCCTCACCCAGTTCAGTGGGAGAATCCTTTGTGAGTCTTTGCATGAAGACGGCGTTGCAGATCCTTTCATCTCCTGAAATGGTCAAGGCTCATGTTAACGCCAGAAATGAGCCAGGCGGCTTCCGGCAGAAGGCTCCATCCCCAAGTGGCTGTCCCAAAAGCCCGGGAGAAAGAAATTCCCAAGGCTTTGTAGGACTTCAAAATGTCTGTCAAGTTTTAAAATGGATTTAAATGAATTTTACCCCAAGAAGATGTATTTTGGATGTATAAACAGTTGTAGATTACAGATTGAAGTCTGTGTATGTATTTGCACATGAAGTTTGTTTTTCTGATCTTTGGAAACTGAAGATCAAGCTGTTATAACACACAGTTATTTAACTCATTTTCTGATTTGGTTGGATTTTCTTTTCTTTTTCATTTTTCCAGGTGCTTTAAAAGAACATTTAATGTTAGCACCATAATAATAATAGCTCAGTAAAATAGACTCCTTCCCACCCCATCCGGCTTTGAAATACAGCAGCTTCAGGTATAAATACAAATTGGGATGTTTGAATATTGTCCAAAGATTTATAAAACTAGAAGAAAATTTTTTTCTCAACTTCTCTATAGAATGGAAAACATCTTTTTCTGAAAGCGAATCTTTGAGGCAGAACTTGAAATGTTGGCAAATTTGTTTGAAATAATCAGAAGATCCTCATCTGGAAGGCAGCTCTGTAATAATCAGAGGTCCCAGTTTCCAGCCGGATGGGCCCGCATTGAAATCACAGCTGGCTGGCTGCTCCGAACAGACGACCTGTGTAGCCTTGGCTACTTGACCTCCAAAAACCTCAGGGACCTCAGTTTTGAAATGGGAATAAGGTATCCCATAAGGATCGGGTGAGAGAAATGAGAACCACAATGAATGAGCCTGCCAGGTAGCAAGCACTCAATAGATATTCATCACTTAAAGTGCCTTACGTCACCTTGTTTCTAAGCCCCTCGAAGCATGGAGGTGATATTAATAGAAAAGAAATTGGCGGCCTTGCCTTTTTCTCTTTTCTTTTGAATTTTGTCTTTGTGGAATGGGAATGAGGGAGCCAGGGCCCCCACCCGACCTCACAAAAGCCCAGTGTCTGGCCTCGGGGAGGTCTGGGAGGCCCATTAGGTTGAAACAGGCCCTGTCAAGTTCTCATATGGTTTTCATATCACCAGGCATGTTTTGACTTCTATGAGCTTTCTGGCCACAATCCCTCCGTGATTCTGGGAGAAAGGAAATGCAGGCGATCTGCAGCGAGGGTTGCACACGCAGAGGCAGCCAGGGGTTCAAGAACAGGAAAACACCTCCCGGGCAGAACTCCCAAGAATGCTCCCCTCCAATGACTGTCTCCTCACTCTCCTTCCCAGGCTCCTGGCCTCTGGCAGGAGTTGGCTTCCCCAGGACTCAATCATGTCTGCTCCTTCTTCCCAGAGGAGGATGAGTCGGGGAGTTTGGCCAGCAAACAAAACCCACTCTTAGTGTCTGGGCTGGCTGAGACACTGTCTCTGGGCTCTGCTGGGCCACCGTGGGCTTGTCCTTCCACCAGCTGCCCTTTGACAGTTGCTTCCCAGGTCAGTTCCAATTCAGGCAACTGGTAGTCCAGAGTACAGATGGGCCAAGTCAAACAGGCCCTTCCTAGGTGCTGTGTACATGCAGTGGGTTCTGGATTGAGCTTGTGAGTTTTATGTGACAATAATAATGGTAACAATAATTCAACATATGTCAACAGATCCATAGCTGGCACTAAAAAAATAAATAACAGCTAAGGTTTCTTGTATCAGCACTGGTACAGAGCACTTTTCATGGTATCTTAAGTAGTCACTCATTGGCTTCTTGAAGTAGATATTACTTGTCCCATTCTTCCAATGAAAAAAACTGAGCCTCAGAAAGATAAAGCAACTTGCTCGAAGTAACATCAGTAGAATAGAAGCCGTAGCTAGGGTGGTGGTTGCCCCTGATAATTGTGGGGCACCCATGATCATCTACTGTGACCACCTGACATGTTGACCCTGAGACTTCCGATATGTGCAGCAGCATCAAACCTCAGCCAGTGCTCTATGAAGTCCTTCCAGCTCTCAAATTCTGACTATGGTAGTTTCCCTTTATCTGCAGGGGATACCTTCCAAGACCCCCAGTGGGTGCCTGAAACAAAAGATAGTACTGAACCCTACACGCATTTGTTTTTTCCTATACATATATACCTATGATAAAGTTCAATTTATAAATGAGGCAGTTTCATGGATAGAAGAATTATTCTTACCGTAGATTTTAGCAACCTCAGCATACAACATTTTTTCTTTCCTTGAGTGGAGAAAAATCACCTTTTCATTTGTAGGAAGCACTTTGTGGCTTCTCTTTGGCATATCTGAATTTCCAGCACCATTACTCTTGTGGTTTGCAGACATTATTAAGTAAAATAAGGGTTATTTGAAAGCAAGCACTGCGACACCAGGACAGTTAATGTGATAACCAAGATGGCTTGCTACTAAGTGACTAATTGGCAGAAAGCATCCACAGGGTGGAGATGCTGATAAAGGGATGAGTGATGTTGGGGGCAGGAGGGTGAGAGATCTCATCATGCTACTTAGAACAATTTAAACTTCTGAATTGTTTATTTCTGCAATTTCCATTTAACATTTTCAGACTGCTGTTGACCGTGGTAACTGAAACTGTGGACAGTGGAACCGTGGATAAGGGAGGACTACTGTATAAATACAGTGCCATGCTTGGACCTCCACTCTTCATACTCTAACCTTTACAGCCAAGCGTCGCTTTATCACATGCTTCCGCTTTCAACTTCACCTCAAACTGGAGACTTTCCACAGGCGAAGCAAGGAGAGGGATTCTCAGGGCTGGAGAACACCTTCTCAGCCCCGGGGAGCCTGGCTCCACCTGATCTTGCAGCCATTTCTAATCACCTTGTTCTGAGACTAAGCTTTTATTTTCACCAGAACCCCATCCAGGGAGGTCTGCTGGCTGCTGCGGGAGTTTCTCCTGAGCCAGACTCCCGCTGTGAGTTTGCTAGCAGACATTGGGAGGGAAGGAGCGCTTTTGAAGCTCTGCTATGTGGAGAAAAACTTCAGATGCCTGACTCAAAGGAGTCCTCTTGATGGGACATGAAAGGACAGCACCTCTGGCATCTCAGGCCTTGGGTCTGGGATGTATAAATTCACAAAGGAGACGAGGATGAGAATAATCGCTTGGGCCTGCATTTCCCACTCTGGATACTGCGTCTTTATGACAATCTGGTCATGACCAACAATTGCACCTCCTTCACCTCAATTTCAAACAGCTCCCCTCTGATCATCACCTTCCACTTTTCTAGCTCCCTTCCTCTAGCGGCTCAACTCAAACCATTCTTTGGCCCCAGTGGGTAGAAGGCACCATTGGCCTATAAACAGTTTACTGCCCCACCCACCTGCTGTTCTCAAGTCTTTCCATTTCTAGGTTCATATCCACAGTTCGTGTTTATAGTTACTTCCTCATAAAACCCATCAACCCCTTCCTCTTTTACTACACTCTCCTGGAAAAACATGAACGCTTCTTACATCCCAGTCTATGCCTGTGTGCAGGTTGATGGTCAGGCTGGAGAGAAACACTCATCCACACTGGCGAGTCTCACTTTCCACCGTGGCCACTCACCTCCAGTCAGTCCTCAGTCTTCCCAACAACCCCAGTGCCCCAAGTTTATCTCCCCTTAACCCACTGATTCATACCTTCTCCTCTTCCTCAACCCCCACACCTCCTTCCCTGTCTTCACTCGCAGCTGATGGCCTTGTTCTCCCCTCGCTGCAAGAAGGGGGCAATCAGAAGAGAACACCGCAATCAGAAGAGAACGCCTCCTGCTCCCCTCCAGCTCCACCCTCCTGCCTGCTTCGCTCTGCGTGCTGGCCTCCGGTTAGGAGAGGGGGGCGGTGCCACGTGCTGACCTCCTGTTAGGAGAGGGGGGCGGTGCCACGTGCTGACCTCCTGTTAGGAGAGGGGGCGGTGCCACGTGCTGACCTCCTGTTAGGAGAGGGGGCGGTGCCACGTGCTGACCTCCTGTTAGGAGAGGGGGCGGTGCCAGCGGCATCAAAGCAAAGGGCACCCAGAAACCCTCAACAAACTTCCACTTTCTCTAACTCGTTAACTGGCCAGAAATGTAGTTGCATCCTTGCTGCAAGGGAGACTGAGAAATGAGAACTTTGCGTTTTCTGCTCCTGTAGGAGAAGCAGCAAGGGCAAAGGAGTTGGGGTTGGTTGTTGGATGGCAGGCTCTTATCTGTCACAAATATAGCCTTATTCCTTGAGACTTATCTATGGTGCGAAGTGATTTCCTGTATTATATAATGTTTGGAGGTTACCTTCATCATCAAAGGGGGGGGGGCAGCCATTGGAGATGAAAGTCCTTTTGGAAATGCCACCTAAATTTCATTTTCTCTCTTCTAAAGAGATACACTAAATGCAAGCAGAAGAAGCGGAAAGCCTCTGAGACCCCTGAAAAGCATACCCTGCCCCAAGCAGGCTCCATTCTATTGCTTTCAATATGCCAGCCAGGACCCCATGAGTCCAGACTCTAGAATAGATGGTTCATTAATACATGGAAGGGAGCAGGAGTTAAGGATCTGCTCTTTTACATGCCTGGCATTCATTTCCCATTTGTAGCCAACATGTTCTCACTCCTCGTCCCAGCAGTTCAGTGGCGCTGACCTCACCTGCTCTACTCCTGGGTTGGGCATGTGATCTAGATCAGACAATCAGCGTCTTCTATCCTCCTGGCCAAGATGATTGTCTCTGGGTTGAAGAGGTAGTCCAAGCCAGGCCAATGAGACTCCGTTCTGGAACTTTTGCTGGAGTGACTGGGAAACACGTTTCTTTTGGCTGAGAGTTGCCAGCTGTGTGGCTGATGTAAACCTGCAGCTTCCAGGCACAGCCACCTGGCTAGAGCCTGCCTGAGAAGGAGGACAGGCAGGCAAAGAGAAGCAGGCCTGAGACCTATGGACCTATGGATGTTGTTGGAGCTTACAAACCCTGAACCCACCAAATCAGCCTTGGGATGTGCCGGTTACACAAGCCCAGAGATCCCATCCTAATACTTAAGATGGGTTGAATTGAGATTTTCTCTCTCTCTCTTTTTTTTTTTTTCTGTAGGATGTATTCTCCTTAGTTAAACCAAAAACCACTTCAGCCAGCCTTGTTTCTCCACTTCTTAGCTGAGACCAATCCTGTTCTCTTAGCTAAAGGCACATTGGATTAGTCTTCTGAATCAAAGGTTGATTCTGTGACTGCCCCATCTCCAGCAATGACCCAAGGGCTGAAGCATTTCGGTTTTAGTGGAAGATAGCTATAAGTGGAGGCTTTCTATTGCTTTGCTGACTCAAGCTCTCTCTGGAAACTTCTGTTCATAGTTTTAAGCAATAAGACATTTGATATGACATTCTGAGCAGCTTACTATTATATAAGCTATCAACGTGACATTGGCATCAACTTTCCCAAGGCATCCCTGTGCTCATTGGGTACTGGACTTGTGACTATTAGCTTATGTTCAGTAAATCAGGCAGCCAATGAGAAGGGAAAGTTGAAGTTTTGCAGAAACTGGGGCCAGGCAGTCCATACATTTCTACTGCCTTCACCTTTCTCACTCAAGTGTGTAGTGAGGTAAAGAGAAAGGTATCATCGCAGGTTTGAAAGTATTCTCTGCCACCTGCCTTCCAGAAGTAAAGCCATTTATTCTGCAGCACAGACTTGAGCATCAAGCCGTTTCAGATGTCATGTTTGTCTACAGAGGGACTGATCATCTTTTTTCTTTTTTTTTTAATGCTGACCTTCCATTATGGAAGGAAGGCAATCCACTTAGGGCCTTTATATAGCTAGCATCTGTCCATAATGTGCTTTAATTGTCACCTCCCTCTGTAGCACCTCTCTGCCTTCAGCTTCTTCACATCTGCTCTGAATGGGGGGCCCGGAATAAGTGGGCACCAGGCTCGGGGTCTGATGGGAGTTTGCTTTGGGGCCTTGTGCTTGCTTATCTTGGCTGGTTGGCTGGTTCCTATTCTTTGACATGCCCCTGAACCTACGTCCATACCTACAACAGTGCCTGCACATAGTAGGCAGGCACTCAGGCCACCCTGAAGAAAGCAATGCGAATAGGGCCCCCTGGAATTGAACAACTCAGTGACTACACTCAGTATATTTTGTTGATGAAGAGACAAATAAATTAATGAATAAATGAATAAAATTTTAGCTACACATGCTTTGGTTTCTCTCCCAGGGGTGGCGAACCTCTTGGCGATTGAGTGCCAAAGTTTATGAAATAAGAGTATACTCGCTCGACTTGTGTGCCAACCCATCGAGTGAGATAGAGGTATCGATTATTTTTATGTCTATAAGAGCATAAACAATAATTTTTTAAATGGTATTCACAGCTCCGCGTGCCGAAATAATTGCTCCGCGTGCCACTTTGGGCACACGTGCCATAGGTTCGCCACCCCCGCCTTAGATACTTGGGTTCTTTTTCTTTTATTTTTTATTGTTTTTTTTGTTTGTTTTTTTGACAGAGACAGACAGAGAGAGGGAGAGAGACAGAGAGACAGAGAGAAGGGGGAGGGCCCAGAGCAGTCTCCATAGTTGTATGTCATCAGTTTTCGACATGGTTTCATTCCACACAGGTGGGCAGGGGCTGCGTAGGGCAGGAACTGGGCCGGGGACCTCCCGCATGGGAAGCACTCCCCAGTTCAGCATAGGGGTCTGCACCAGCCAGGGCCGGGATTTGATCCTCAGTCCCCAGAACAGCAAAGCGAGTACTTAATTCACTGAGCCATCCCGGCTTCCCCTATTTTTCTTTTTCCCCACTAAGTTTTTCTGTTCGAGCTTGCCATTTCCTGACACACACTTGACATATAGTAGACATTCCATATATAGATAGTATCAGCCTCCAGATTAATTCTATTCCCATGTCTATCTGCTTCCCATTTAGGCAATTTGACTTCTTATTTTAAATGCTTCTGGACAAGTTCTGTTCAAATAGGCAATTTTTGAGGTTCCTGGCCCTCATTATCCTCTTTCTGCAGATTTGGGCCACACTTTGCCTCCTCCTCCCTATCTCTTTCACTTCTGCTTGACCCCACGTGTGGACTTCTGCTCCTGGAATGTCAAGGCACCAGGATTGATAGTGTTAGTTTCTTTGTTTCTCGTGGAAAAACAAATGTCAGAAATGGACCATAATTCAAGTCAATCATTGAGCTGTGGTCTCTTCCTGACATTAGCCATGGCCACCATAGTTCTTCCTTTGGTAATTCAAACCATTCAGTTTTAGCAGATTCTGGAGCACACTTCTCTTGCCAATGGTGTCCAAAAGGGGTAGCTGGTTATCACGAGAGCCCCTCGTGCATGTTGCAACCTGGGGGTTCTGCACTGAGTTTGGGCACTAACAAGTATGAAGACTCAAGTCTCAATGTTTGCTTTCCGACTTGCAAATCCTTCTATAACTGGGTAAAATGTACTCATCTAATCCAAGTTCCCACTCCATTCTAACACAATTCCGGTCAGTGCAGCCTCTTGCTCCACTTTTCACGGTGTCACATTTATTCCTCCCCTTCAAATGTACCTTCATCAAATCTCATTCATCCTTCAAGGTCCAGCTTAACTTCCAGCTCCTCCAAGAAGCGTCCTGTCACCTCTCCAGCCCTGCTGATCCTTATCTTTCTCAAGTACCAATGGACAGAACTTTTATGCATCAATATGTCACCCATTCTTTCTTCTGTAGAGCTTGCCTTCCTAACTATACATTCCTTGGGAGCAGGAATCATGTCAAATTATTCAGTGAGCTTCACATGGCCTCATACACATGGGGTGATTTAACAAATATGCTTTTCTGGCCCTACTTCATAGTTAAATACCTAGTATTTCTAGAGTATCTTCTTTTTGTTTGAACATTTAAAAAAGCACCAACTTTTTCAATTTTTCAGCATCACATTGATGAGAAGCAGTGAAGGTAAATATGTTTGCCAGGGAAGTAGAACAAACTTTCTGTCTAGGACAGAAATAGAATCCTTTCTTTCAAACCCCAGCTGAAGCCTGCCCCCTATACATAATGGTCACATGGGTGGAACATATGAAGCAATCGAAGGTTCTGTGGATGATTAATGCTCAAGTGGAGCTGTGGCATTTGTCAACAGCCACCACCGTTCAGCAAATGTGCTGTTGGTCACTGTGCGTCAGGTCTATTGTGAAGCATTCTCCTTGCTCTGAATGGGGCTCGTGTTATGTAATAGAACAGAAGGTGGAAAAAGCAAAACATCAAGAAATGGACTAATGCCATTTTCCTTTTCTTAAGCACTTAGCAGAGAACGTTGCCTACAATTAGAGTTAAATTCTACTCCACAGACTCAATTTTGAGTAGTTTTTCATGCCTGAAACTCCTGGGTGAAACAAAGAGGTGGCTGAACTGAAGGCATACGTTAATTTAAGAAGTGATACCTCTTCCTCTTTCCTCACCAGGAAGAAACTGAAAATAACGTGTTTGGTGTTGCTTTTCTGGGTAACCGGTCCTAAACTTCCTCCTCTCTGACTCTAAATTGACATAGATGATATCCTGGTCAAATCACTGTCCTGTAGCTGTGATCCACACAACTAGAGGAGAAAATGTTCTCACCCTGGTCAGCAGTATGAAAAGTTATTTTTAACAATTGCAACCCCTAACATCCCCCACCCACCCACATATACTCCAGCCTTCTTCCCAGCCTGCTGCCCTCTTCATCCTTGCATTTCACACATTCCATTCCGTGTACAAACCTCCTGCACCTGCAAGTTACATAAAAGATAAGAAGAGGTAAGATAAAGGCTGAGGATAAGGGGACTTTGCTCCGGGTAGCTAGCCAGGGGAGCCTGTTGAGAAGGGAGCAGTGGGTTGTGAGTTGTGGGGCTTTGGAGCTGGATTTTCCCCACTTTTTAGCTATGTCATCTTGAGCAAACAGCCCAACTTTTCTGGTCCTTGATTACATGTCTATAAACGTACAACAACAGTATCAGCCTTGTCTTGTTTTGTGCTGGCAATTAAATGAGTCAGCACTTGGAACGGTGCCTGAGACATGGTATGTGCTTAATCAGTATTAATTATCATTGTAGGGGAGGGCACACAAGTCCCCTCAGGGCCATGATGAGACAGACCCACATGAGGCAGTGAACAATAGGAAACCCAATCTGCCAGTTCTTACACATAATAGGCTCTGTTCATTTAGTTTATTCAGTAACTATTTATTGAGACCTTGTGTGTGCCATGCACTTGCTAGGTGCAGAGAATGCAGATGTGGAAATAAATTGTTCAGTGAGCTGAGTGAGAGTCCTGCCTCTATGACCGTTCATGGTTTGTCTGAGTGTGAGATGCCTAGCCACTAGTGGCATGGTGTGCTGCACAGCAGCTGGCCCACAGGAAGGATTCAGGGATGATTCTTGTTCTCACTCAGTTGAGGTTCCTCATGAGCATCCTTGATTCACTTCCCACTTAGAGTCTTAGACTCCACAATCAGCCACTCACCAAAATCTTAGATCAATTTCACCCCTTAGCTCCCTGAGATGCCAACCCCTTTTCTCTGTTTCTACTTCCCAGAATAAAATGTTGCTACCTGAACCACAGTGAGCAGGCTTCCCCGGCCCAATTTCAGCATGGGAAGGTGGGGGTGGCTGGGTGGGGTCCTCTCATACCAACAAAAAATTCTCAGGCACCAACAGACAAGAATTCAACTCAGTGCTGATACTATGGATCTGGAGACAGCATTAGATTCCACAGCTTAAGAAGGGTTCAGTCCTACAAGACTGCTCCCCTCACCGCACCCCCAGCAGCAAGCCCAGGCTCTTACCTGTGTCTCTGACCAATTGCCTATAGATCAAAAGTTCTAATGACGCCCTCTGTGGGTTCAATTAATCGGCTAGAACTGCTCACAGAACTCAGAAAAACCTATTTACTCACTAGATTACCAATTTATTACAAAGAGTATTAAAAGATATGAATCAATACCCAGATGAAGAGAGACACAGGGTGAGGTCCCAAACAAAGGAGCTCTGTCCCTGTGAAGCTTGGGGCCCAGCACGGTGGCACATGGAAGCGTTTTGGTTCCCCAATGAGGAAGGTCTCTGGAAATAAGGCCTACAATGAGCTGTGCTCCTGGGTTTTTATGGAAGCTTCCTTACCTAGTCATGACTGAGCATTGGCCAGTGACAACTGAACTCATACTTTAGCACCTCTCCCCTCCTCGAGGTGGACTGGAATATCCAAACCTCTAGTCACCCGGCTACCAGACTCCACCTTTGAATGGGTTATAAAAGTCACCTCATTAACATAATAAAGACATCTTTATCACTCTCAACATTGAGGAACTTTCAAGGGTTTTAGGAGCTGTGAGCCAGGAACTGTGGATGAAGAATAAATATCATAAATCACAATATGCATGTGTTATCAAGAGAATAAATAGTACTGGTGGGAAAGAGGGGGAGAAAACAAAAGAAAATGAAAGGAGACAAAGGAGGAAGGTGATGGGATAGTCCTTAAGTGCAGCTACCAGACCAGCCAGAACTAGCTTGTGGTGGCCAAGAGCAGAGCCAGGACGCCATCTTGCCTCTCAAGGTGCACTTTAGCTATTTATAATGAATTATAATATTATTAACATTGCAGTTAGGGAAAATCTCCACCCCGTGTCTCCATGACAGTGCAGCCAAGCCAAATAAGGACAAAAATCCCTCCTCCTTCCAGGAAGGAGAGGTCAGCGAAGATCAGCCTTGGAACACCACGCCTAAGTCTGGAATATTTTGCACCTTCATATTCAGTGACATAAATCCCCAAGTCTCATTGTTTGGGGGCAGCTGCTCTTCTCTGGGCCTGCCTGCTCTCATGTTCTTGAGAGCGTACTCTCCTCCTTTAACAAATCCACTGTTGCTTGGCTTGTTTGGTGTGTCCTTGAATTCTTTCCAGTGATGAATACCAAGAACCTGTTTTCTGGCAACACATGCACACTCTGTATTCCTGCTCTTTGATTTCAGCTGGTCTTTTGGTTCTCCAAAGCGTTTGTAGCACATGTACTTTGCTGTTCTGTTCCCCTGAGGCCTTTCCCACTACCACCCCACCATTTCCTAGTCCAACCCCCAATTCTGGGCCATTGATCCTATTCTGCTTCCCGGAGACCCGAGTTGGCCATCAGTAGCAGTCTCTCCATGTTCTCCACCTTGCAGTCACCTCAGACTGCAATCCCATCCTCTTCTTCTGTCCACTGGCATCAACGGAAAGAGGGAGCCAAGACCGAGCCAGTGACTAGTGCAGCCTGTCTCACCTCCAAAGCCACTCTCTGTGTTCTCATCCCCAATCCTCCCTCCACCCACTCCAGTCCCGACTCCTCTAGGCATCCCATGCCACAATTCTAGCTTCCTCGGGCTCTGTCCACTGCCCTCTTTCTCAATACATATAAAATGCACAGATTCATTCATTCGTTCGCCACCCCCCCCCCCGCACACACACACAAACAGCAATTAAGTGTTAATATGTGCTGCGTGCTAAGCATTCTTCTAGGTTCTGCAGATAGAGCAGTGAAGAAAATTAGACTGCTAACTCTCACGTCTACACTCTAGTGTAGAGTTGGACAATAAACAAATAATGTAGCACGTCAAGTGGTGAGGAATACCACAAGCTGGAAGCACACATCTAAGGGGCGCTGGGCCTGGGGTGAATTGCAGAGGAAGGATGGAGGGCAAGAGGGAGGCAGGTCATACCTTGGAAGAGCCTACTATAGGTCAGGCTCTTTAAAACGGTGAAGGAGAAGCTGGTATCGGTCTTACTGCTTTTGTTGAAAAGCTTCTTGATTCTGCTGCTGCACAGTCAACAGTCTGGCTATTATTCCCACTGTGGCCCTAGGCCCGGCATGGGCCCTAACCGCAAGGAGCCTCCTGCATTCTGCCCTAAAATCTCAGTGAATCTGGTTGATAATGCAGTTCAATAGCTTGTCCAAAACAAATGATCCCATCTCTTGTTTGTGAACAGGGAGCAGAGGAACACCTTGGCTATGGTCCTACTGTGTGTTTTGCCAATAAACACAAGAAAAGCTTCGGCATGTTCCTTTCGGCCTCTCTTGTCATCTAGGCCCAGGTAAAGAGAAATTCCAGAGGTGATTTGACTGGGTTATAAATATAATACTTCCCAACAACTGATTAAAAGACTATCCAGGCTGGAAAAATAACTTTTTGATTCATTGGTATAGTGAAGATGTAAAAGTATCAGACTTTCATAATATACAGGGCACTTTCATATGCCTAATCTTATTGGGGATTCCACACATTATACGGCACAAAATCTGTTATAATAGATTTATCATCAAGTTAAATATATTTTGCAGGTAGCATGGGGGTGCACATTCTTTGCAAAAAAAATTAAGGCGTGTTTTGTTTGTTTGTTTGCTTTTATAGCTAGTTTAGGATTGTCTTAAATTATACTAGCGTTTTCCTCTCTTGAAAAACTGAAGGTCCTGTAATGGAGAGCTTTACATTCCAAATGAATTAATAATGGGCTTCGCACAGCATTCTCAGCAAAAAGTGCCCCAGCATTCCAATCATCATGTTCCTCAGGCTTGGAATGTGTAATTCCGCTATGGGCTACATTCTGCTGTGTGCAACTTCTATTTGGGGGCTGAGTTGTTTCTTTATATAGAAACCAGTGCCCTTGTGAAATCGAGTGAGTACATGACTCATTTGGGCATTTCCTAAAAACCATCACATCAAATGTTTCTCATCTGCTATCCTTTTTCTTTTTTAATCAAAAGGAAAATTCATTAACAATGCAAGTACCTTGGTAAAATCCCTAATCTTTCCCAGACTACTGTTAAATGAAAATGCTTTTAGGTGGTGACTGAATTTCATACTTTTAAAATAAATATCACATCACCGTCTGTATTTTCATCAATCAAGTAACTTATATACGGTACTTTTGCTAACTTGGGGCCTCATATATGACCGGTGATCT
Organism: Craseonycteris thonglongyai; assembly: GCA_004027555.1. Classification (NCBI taxonomy): domain Eukaryota; kingdom Metazoa; phylum Chordata; class Mammalia; order Chiroptera; family Craseonycteridae; genus Craseonycteris; species Craseonycteris thonglongyai. Next base: position 31,886 of record PVKE010003411.1, on the reverse strand, counting down.
TTTAGATGCTACTGAATGGTTTGAGACAGTGACGCTTATGTCTTAGAAGTATTTAATGGTTACTATAATTTTGAAAGCCAAATGAAGCAATGAAAATGAGTGGCTTTGGCCTCAAACAAGACTTAATTTCTCACTTGCCTGGAGATTTGGGGAATGGAGGGAGGTAAAGCTTGTTTTTTCCTCGTAGCCTAGGCAGATATTTATGAAGTTTTGATTTCCTTTTAACTTAGTGCTGAGGCTGTGAGGAGAGGTTTTGCCATCTGTGCAAAGACAAAAAAAAAAAAAAAAAAAAAAAAAAGCTGAATAAAGCGTCCTTATGTGACCTATTAGGCTCCCCAAGGGGAAGTTAGAGGGCACAAAGCAAGTGTGTCCAATCTATTTAAGAATTGGAGACCAAAGGGTTCTGTTAAACAATTGGACCGATCGATTGCCTGATGATTTCTGAACCCTTTCTGCTTGAGCTTATCTCCTGATCACATATCTTGTCCAGTATCCCAACAGCACTCATTCTTGGGGGGACTACAGCCAATACTTATTGCTCTCTTCTCCTTTGACTTCTTGTAAATGATGTGCTAGAGGGAGAAGGGGCAGATAAACATGTTTGTAGAATTCTTCCCACTAGAGAAAAGAAGAGAGGAACTAAAGAACCTAAGGAACATTAGCAAAGCCTACCTGCAATATTGTTAGACCTTTGATTTAACTAAGAGAACTCCTAAGAAAGGCTTTATTAATAATGCAGTAATATCAGTTCCTAATGCTGTTCAATGCTCTAAAAGGCTTTCAATGCAAACAGTGGAAATTCACTAGCTGTTCCAAGTAATGTTTAAAATGTACATTTATTCTGAGTTATTGTCATCAGATCGCTTATCACGTAGGTGTTCTATGTTCCCAGAAAAATGACTTGGGCTATTAAGACTCAAATCATTAAAAGGAGAAAAGAATCTCAGATTTTGCCTTGAGTGAGAAAGAGAATTATTTTCACCTTTTCTTTTATCTTCAGTTTATGTATTACATTGAAATATATAGAGAGAGTTGATTAAGGAAACCATTCAGAATAAGACAGATAAAATCTGATAGAGTAGCAAGGGACTATAATTGTAGAGCACATCCGTCTTTTGCCCTAAGCATGGAAGGGGGGAAATGTGGGCTATTTGCTACCACAGAAACCAACTAAGGTAAGTGGGAGGGGAAGGGAGGCCCATTGGAGGAATGTAAAGATCTTACTTTTTTTGAAAGTTAAAGTATTCTCGTCAATAGGTCATCTTTCTAATGGCAAAAGGTGTGTGTGTGTGCGTGTGCGTGTGCGTGTGCGCGCGCGCATGCGCATATGCACACGTGTGTAGCCTTTTTATTTAAATGAATTCCCATCTGCCTTCTCTATTATTTTGCCTTTTGAACCTGATGATACTGTCTGTCTGTCCAGACTCTATTTAAAGGGAAGGTGACAATTAAAAAACCATTGAGCCCCCACTGTGTACCAGGCACAGCTCTCTGTAGTGGAACGCACAGAACTGCAAGACATCTAATGCACATTGCATAAAGCCATTGGATGAAAACCCTCTATTATGCTTAGTTAAATCTGTCCTTATTGCCATACTCACAGATCTCTTAGAAAATGAGCCGCTCAGAATAAATTCCTTCCCCTCTTTAATTTAGCAGCTGTTTCAGAGCCAGGACTCTTTCTAATTTTTAAAACTGAATATTAAAAGTGCTTATTACAAACCATCCTCCACACAGATTCAGGAGGCACACCTCACTGTCTGCTGTCCCTTTCCTTTCCCCTTCCCTTTCCTTTCCCCTTCCCAGTCCTGCGGTCCTTTCCAAACTGGAGCAATCAATCCGGTGTTTGGAAGCTGGTGAGTACACCAGACTTTCTTTCTGGAAAGAGGCTGTGGGAGAAAAGATATCAGCTCAGTGTAAGTGTGCTGCTCTGGATAGTAGGGTGATCCTGTCACTGGAAGTATTCTAGATTAAGTTGGACAATTTCTTGGCAGAGCCACTGAAAGAGGGAGTTGGACTAGATGGGCTATAATATCCCTTTAAAAAAAATAGACCATTTTTTAGAGCAGTTTTAGATTCAGAGCTAAACTTAGCAGAAGATACAGATTCCGCTGCCCTCCACCCCTCTTCCAGGTCTACCCCAGCATATGCTCAGCCTCCTGCACTATCAACATCCCCCACTAGTTTATATTAGAGTTTACTCTTGGTCTTTTACATTCTATGGGTTTGGACAAATGAATAATATGTGTCTACCAGTGTATTATAGTATCACACAGAGTAGTTTCACTGCTATAAAAATCCTATGCTTCACCTGTTCATCACTCCCCACTAGCAAACACTGATCTTTTTACTGCCTTCTTAATTTTACCTTTTTTGGATTGTTATATAGTTGCATTCATACAGTATGTAGTCTTTTCGGATAGGCTTCTTTCACTTTATAACATTCATTTAAGATTCCTCCATCTCTTTTCATAGTTTGATATTTCATTCCTTTTTTAGTGCTGACTAATATTCCATTGTGCAGAGTACTAATATTTTTTTCAATTGTGTGTTTGTTTCTATTGATTGCAGGATAGCACTGATAGGAACAGAGGCCTTCATGGATGGCTGAGACTAGAAAGCCAAACACATTTCCGAGACTTCCTTGAAGCCAGGGTAATGGACATAAACTCACTTCATTGGCTAGATACACTCAGATAAGATTTGCAAGGCAGAAGCTGGCATGGTTGCTTCCTGCTGGGAGGCTGCATTGTGGAGATTCTGGGCTTTTCTGTCACGTCCAGCCTCTAGCTTTGTAGATTTTGGAAGACAGTAGCAATGGTGGCAGTGGACGCCTCCTGATTCCCCATCTTCCTGGTTACGGAAGAAGTAGCAGCTCCCTGGGTGGGTCAGTTCTGCAGCTCTGGGAGTCACTTCTGCAGATTCAGCCTAGAGACCACAACTCTGGCCCTTTAGACAACGTTGAACGCAGGTGATTTCCTGTATTAAATAATTTTCTATTTAAAATAGCTGAAAAGGGGTGTCTATTTACTAAACCTAAACCAACAGGATTGACAAATACTCAGAAAAAAAAAAGTCTGGTTCTTGCCAAAAGCCTGGATGCTTAGAGGGGACAGATTTGGGAGCAATTCTTGGTGACATGAACAGAGGGAAAACTCACTTGGCTTCCATGGGGCGTGATCCCATGGTAGAAGGGAGGACTACACAATTCTGGAGGCTATTTCCTTGTTACATGGGCCTCTCCTTAGAAATCACCAGGTCTCTTCCTTCTGTCTACCCACTGGAACTATTCTGTTCTTCAAATTCATGCGCTTAAGGTAAGGCCTTTGCTTCCATTCAGTCTACAAATATTTACTGAGTACCTCCCGACAAATGCAATATCCTTTGCAAACTAACCCACCCTCTCTGTTTCCAAGACTCCTGCTTCTTACTCACATATATATGTGCATGCATGCACATGCATACACACATGCATACATTCAGGCACACAACACACAGTTTTCAACCACTCAAACTTTCACACATTCTTTCACAACTTCCACCATCCAGGTTTTCAGTCCTTTCATGTAATCCTATAGCTGCTGAATTTCCCCTATCCAAGCACTTTCTCACACTGTATTGAAATTGCTCATTTCCATTTCTGTTTGCCATGTTATATGTTAACTGCAGTGATGACAAAGACTGCGTCTGTCTTGTTTGCCAGTGTAGAATGAGGACCCAGCATAAGTGAATGGTATACCCATGGCTCAGATATTCAATCAATATTTATTGCATTTATATTCTAGTATACTAAGGAATTCCAGAAACTGGATTGTCTCTGGAAGCTCTCAGATCTAAGATCAGCTCAAAAGATCAAAGGAGGTGATAGAAACTCCAGATGCTGAAGTAAAATAGAAACTTGGCAAAATATTTCTTTCTTTCTTCCCTAAGTTACTCATATTTTAGCCTCCCCATCTCATCTCTTTTAGCTTAACCCCAAAAAAGGGGTGAGGGGGTGGTAGTGGAGAGAGAACACAGTTCAAACCACTTTGTAGCATTGCATGATAGGAGACCATTGCATTGTGAACATTCTGGCTATTTTCTATGTTATTCATCCTTTGCAGATTTTGGCTCTTTCCCCTATAGGATATTTGACGTTGGAGAAATTTTTTAACTGAGACTTTGTTTTCTTCTTTATAAAATGGAGTAAATTACAGATGGCCACAGAATCTTTGACACTTCTTATCTAAAGGTGTGATCTATGTTCCTGACACTTGCCCTTTAATTTGGGTGGGCTCTGTGACCATCTGACCAATAGAATGGAGCAGAAGTGATGCTGTGCCAATTTCCACTGGGGAACCTCAAAAGATTGGCAGATTCTGCTTTCTGTCTTAGAATACTCCGTCTAAGCAAAGCTACCTGCCATGCTGTGGGGGAGCCTGCCATCTGTCTGCAACAACGTAAGAGACCCCAAGAAAGAACTGCACAGATGAGCATAGTCAATCCACAAAACTGTGAGCTACTCAGTTCAGAGTGGTTTACTAAGCAGCAATAGATAATGCAACTGGAAGTAATGATATCCACTTCATAGGACTGTCAGGAAGGTAAATTGAGATGTGTGCTAAATCCCTACCCCACAGCCTGGGGTAACACAAGCCTTCATTTCTCCTTCCCCTTCCTTCTTTAAATTAATTCTATGATTTTCCAAGAAAGGGTAACTCTCCATATCATCATTTGAAGACAGGGGTAGCAGGTGGAGGTGGGCTATTTGTTAGATGTTTGGAATTTGAAAAGCACCCCTTTCTTTTCTCTAGCCTTCTCTTGCTTCTTTTCTGTGTTCTTTAAAGCATAGACAGATCATTTAGACCTAAAATAAAAATACCAAATTCAGTCTTTGTGTTTCAGACAGAAAAATCATAGGCTTGGTACAGGCTCATGGTAATAAAAATCAAGCCTCAGAAGCTAAAATGATTCAAAGCAAAATTCCCCATGACAACTTTTGTCATGTGAGTATAAAAAGCAGTTAAACAAAAACTTTAGGCTATATAATTATTTTACCATGTAAACCTGATAGAATTACAGGTCTTTTTGGGGCGGGGGGGGGGGGGTAAAATTTACACAGTTACTTGTCATTACAGTCTTGCTACATTTGATTTTATAGAACATCAAAATTCAATTTTTATTTGAACCATGCAGAAAGACATGGTACATTTTGGAAATCTTTCTTTCTCCTTACTCAAATAGCTGAATTTATTTCATTCTTATGATCTTCCTAGAAGTTGACCTTTTATTATGTTTATTGCTAAGGTTGTCTGTCTTGCTCATTATGTCACCCATCCTAGAAAACTTACTACCTAGGCAGTTTGAGATTGCCCTCCTATTTCTGCCTTGAGTTCCTGCAAACACCTAAACTGTGATAGGCAAGAGGGTTCATCTCAGTCTGAAATGGCAGCCTCATAAATTATGTCGAATACCTGGTTGAGGGTAGAAGGGGGAATCAAACTAGATGCCTGACACGTGTAGATAAAGGAACTGGTTTATTTTGCGTTTACATTTCATCCTTTAATATGGGTGTGGGCACAAAGCTAGTGTTTGTTGTCAAATATCCCCAGGACAAAAACCTCTGGAACACCTGAAGGCCCCCAAGGTTAGAAGGGTGGGGAGGAGAGGGGTGGTATGGAGGTGGTCAGCCTGAGTGTCTGGTGACATTTAGCCTACCACTGAAGACATCTTTCCCTGATGAGAATGGAAGGGGCTGGACTTGGGACTGTACATGAGTGCAAGCACACATCTTCCTTGGCTCCAAGTCACTTTACTAACTTGCCAAAATCCGATGACCAGAGTCTAAGTGCAGACCCTGTCTAGTTTCTGCCTCCCAGTGTAGATGGTGTCGAGAGACAGCTGGGCCGTTTCTTTCCATTTTCACAGCTTTTGGAGATGGGACTGTATGTGAGGTGCTAGAAAGCATGTTCTATAATTATTTCTGGGTGTGCTGTAAAGGCACCCAGCTCTATGTGTGTTCACACGAGCTTGTCGGAGGTTGAGCCATGTGCCACCCTGTCTACAAGAGCCAGATAATGTGGGTCTAGAGACAAATGTGACATTATTTTGCCAAAAGTTACATTTTAGGGGAGTGGTGACAGGGTCTTTGTTACTGGTTGCCACTGTAGCCAAATCTATGATCAGGGATGCCGCCCCAGATGCACAAGTCAGTGCAATCAGGCCCAGGTTGATGCGACAGGCACGAGGCCAGGCAGCAAGACCCACGGTGCCGTCCGCGAGCGCTCACACCTCCGAGGCCCCGCGTCAGCTCGCTGCACGGAGTGGGAGGGCGGCAAGGCATCGGGGCGGGGGCCGATAGTCCATGTGCTCTTGCGAGGCCGGGGCCGCACCGCCCCAGCAGGCAGACAGGCGTACCCCACACCCCCAGGCCGAGCCCGGCTTCCCGGAACCCGAGCGCCCCAACTCCTCAGCCACAGCGGCGGCCTCGTGCAGGCGCAGCGGGACCCGCCCCGGCGCCCGCCATTGGCTGAGCTGTGGTCGCAGGCCCACACGTGGTCTCTCCTCGGGGCCCGCTGCCCCATTTTACCCGCGCCTCACGGGGCCCAGCGTGGGCTCCCAGCCCCCAGGGGCGCGGCGCGCGCGGCGCGGCGCCGGGGGCGGGGCCTCGCTCAGGGCGCCCCGGGATTGGCCGCGGGAGGCAGGGGGCGGGGCCAACCGGGGAGAAAACAGCGCGCGCTCAACCCGGGTGCAGTCTGAGCTCGGAGTCAGAGCCATCTCAAATCTTACGCTGTGCCCACTCCGGTGCTTTGGTTTTCCTTTTCCTTTTCCTTCTTTCTTTTTTTGTGCCTACCGCGGAGCCCCTCCGCCAAATCCTCCCGCCCTCTCCCGCGCCGCGCCGCGCGCTCCTCCTCCCGCCCCGCAGCTCCTGTCCCGCGCGGTGCAGCCGCGGCTGCAGCGGCGATGCGCCTCATTCAGAACATGTGCACCATAGCCGAGTACCCTGCTCCGGGCAGCGCCGCCGCCGATTACTGCCTGGGGGCAGCGGGCCGCCGCTTGGTCAAGATCGCCGTGGTGGGGGCCAGCGGCGTGGGCAAGACTGGTGAGTCCTTTCTCGGGCCAGACGTGGGCGGCCTCTGCCGGGAGTTGCGGATAAACGAGACGTGGGGGAGAGTTGGGAGCTGCAGCCGGACTGTCCACTGTCTCCTATTAAGCCACAGCTTCCCGGGAGGGACCTTAGCCAGTATTACTTCCAATTCTGTCCTTCAACAGAGGAAAACTGAGATCCAGAATGGCCAGGCCGCCCTCCCCAGTTCCAGCAATACAACTGGCATTAGAACTTTGGGGTTTTTGAACCTCTTGTCAGTGCTTGGCAAAAAAAAAGGAGGGGCGGGTGACTTCATGAACGTATTTCTTCTGGAGGTCTTTAAGGTTAGGAAAGACATTTGTCTGGTCGAAGGCTTAGGTGTGGCTCACCAGGGCTCAGAGGAGGGGGGTGGGCCAAATGACCCTTCCAGCTGGACAGAGCCATAATTCACCATGCCTTCCATGCCTTTGCGTCTCCTCTCCGTGTATCTGGAAGAAGAGTCAAGGAGCTAGGGGGTAGGAATTTCATTTGGTGGCCGGCTTTCTCCAGCAGAGTTGTTTTCCAGGCTGGGGGTGAAAGTAGAGACCAATTTAACTTAGAATGCCAGGTTTAAGGCTCTTTCCTTTTCTCCTTTCTGACCTGCAGCTCTGGTGGTCCGGTTCCTCACCAAAAGATTCATTGGTGACTATGAGAGAAACGCAGGTGAGGACATACATTTGAGGAAAACACCATCAGCGTGCACCAATACTGCTGTCCCCATTTTTCAGTGTCTCCCAGGCAGGTTCCTTCAAGAATGACAGTCAGCATCAGGATCTTGCCACCTCCAACTTTGCTTGCCCCCTCCCGTGCCCGCCCCCTCCCATAACTGCCATCTGGCCTCATTCCATTCCAGGCCCATTCATCATTTTATCAAGTGCCTGAAAGTATTCCTCTTGGCATGTTTTAACTATAGGGACCCCAGTTGGAAGCACCCTTTGTGCTCAAGAGCCTCTCCCTTCAAAACACTCCTGCAAAAGTCATAAAAAAAAAAAAAAAGAGAAAAAGCCAGCTCCTCTCCCCACCCCTCTCCCTCTCTGCTGGCTGCCTTTCATAGGTGACCTTTTAAAGCAAAGGCCAAAGGAGAGCAGTTGTAAACCTAAAGTTCTCTTAACAAAGAAAAAGAACTAGATAATAGAATTTTAGGAGTGTTTCTAAATAAATAAGAGGACACTATTTCAATCCCTGTGATTAAGACTAGTCACTGGGGAGGCTTAAGGGCTTTCAGCCTATGTTCTGTTAGCAAATTATTTCATTCCTTCAGGGGATTATTTGAAATGCACTATATAAACCATCCTAAGATAAGGCATAGCAGCCTTCTGCTTTGATGTAGAGTTGCTATCATTATGTCACATTTATATTTGGTAATGTTGGCTGTGCGTTTACTAACACTATTTGCCTACCAAACCATTACATCTAATAGCTAAAATATAAATTTATGTCAAAGTAATAAAGCATTAAAATAATACAATCTCTCTCTCTCTCTCTCTCTCT
>PVKE010003411.1:0-23190 GCA_004027555.1 Craseonycteris thonglongyai | reverse complement strand
TACACTAATACAGTTTTGTTTTGTTTTTACACTAATATAGTTTGTTTGTTTGTTTTTTTAAAGATTTATTTTTTTTGTTTTTTGACAGAGAAACAGACAGAGAGAGAGAGAGAGAGAAAGGGGAGTGCCCAGAACAGTCTCCATAGTTGACAACATTAGTTTTCCATATAGTTTCACTCCACAGGTGGGTGTGGGGCTGCACAGGGCAGGAACTGGACCGGAAGCCTCCTGCATAGACCCCGGCAAGAAATGAACTGGGAGTACTCCCCAGTTCAGCATATGGGTCCTCCTGGGTTGAGGCCGGGATTCGATCCTTGGTCTCCGGGGCTGCAAAGTGAGAGCTTAACCCTCTGAGCCATCCCAGCTTCCCCGCTACTAATAAAATTTTAAAATTACAGTTGTTTAAAAAAAATCTGAATTAAGCCCATTAACTAGGATACACTATAACTTAATTTTGTTCATTGGTTCAGGTTATATTTTCTAAGTTGAAAAAAAAATTCACAATATCTTAAAAGTTGTACAAGAAGGATGAACATAATCTTTTTTTTTTTTTTTTAAATCCTTCATAGGTAATCTCTATACCAGACAAGTCCAAATAGAAGGTGAAACTTTGGCTATTCAGGTTCAAGACACTCCAGGTATTCAGGTAAGAAGCTCTGAAATATGTGACTAGGTCCATGGGGAGTCTGCTTGGCTATAGAATTGTTCAGTTCTTAAAGTACCTCATGCTAAAGGAGAGAAATTTGGGGAGTCAAGTGGAGTCTCTTATATGTGGTTTGATTCTTCAGTTGTATCTGGGTGCTGGTTAGTCTTAGCCTGGTGTAATTTGGGAGATTTGCTTGAGGTACAGAAATCTTCTCTTAGGAGGATTTTCCCTAGCAGGAAAGACCACTTGGAATTGGCAAAGTGTCCTTCCTATGGTTAAAAAAGTCAGTTTTTACATTTGTGTTTTGGGCATTAAAAATCAAACATCTAGGTATAGTCTCCAAATACTTGGAATCGCTTTTTATTGTGGAAAGTTACTCTATAGACAAAAGAGCCATGCTAGTGTGTGTGTGTGTGTGTGTGTGTGTGTGTGTGTGTTGGTCGCCCCCCCCCCCCATCTTGAACTGGGCAGTTATCCAGGTTTAAATGCTTCCAGCTCCTATCTTTACTTCCCCAGACTTACTGTCTAGCCAGTTAATTTCCCATTTTATGCAACTACAAAGTCTCTGCGCGGAGTTCTGTGCAGGTCAATTTTCCACTTGAGTGTGGTGAGCTGCACTGTTATTTATTCCAACTCCGTGCAGCTGGATCAACACATTGTCAAGAAAGCCGAAGTGTGTGGGGATATAACTTGCTTATGGCCTGCGACCTGGCATTACTGTTAAGGGCTCTTTTGAATTCTCTATGCAGCCAAGCCAGGGCTCTTTTCCTGTACTCACCGTGCATCTTGCTTGCCATCAACTCTTTCAGGTCCACGAGAGCGGCTTGAGCTGCAACGAACAGCTAAATAGGTGCATTCGCTGGGCAGATGCTGTGGTGATTGTTTTCTCCATCACTGACTATAAGAGCTATGAACTCATTGGCCAGCTCCACCAGCATGTCCAGCAGCTACACCTGGGCACTCGGCTGCCCGTGGTGGTCGTGGCCAACAAAGCTGACCTATTGCACATCAAGCAGGTGGACCCTCAGCTGGGACTGCAGCTGGCTGGTGTGCTGGGTTGCTCGTTCTATGAAGTGTCCGTCAGCGAAAATTACAACGATGTCTACAATGCTTTCCATGTCCTATGCAAAGAAGTCAGTCACAAACAGCCGCCCAGCAGCACACCAGAGAAACGAAGAACCTCCCTCATCCCCAGGCCCAAGTCACCCAACATGCAGGACCTGAAGAGGAGGTTCAAGCAAGCCCTTTCCGCCAAAGTGAGGACTGTCACCTCTGTCTGAAGTGGGGGCACGCACAGGGGTTTGGACTTCCCAGGAAGAGCGTCTGTGCTCCTTCCAGTGCAGGACCGTTGAATGCTGGCAGTAATTCATGGTTCCAGAAAGGGCTGCCGCAGAGGCCAGGAGGGCCTATGGAATTGGTACAGGAAAGGAAGAGTTGTTCTGTGCAGGGGGACAGAACTTGAATGAGCCCACCGAGCCGCGCTCTGAATATGTGACATGTACTCTGTGTCTTTTTCTATGGAGTGGGAAGGGGGCATAGTTGCTTTGGATTTTGTTCTTAAGTACCTTGTAAATGACAGTCAGTTGTAGTTTCACCAAATATATTGATGTGATTCACAGTGGGAATGAAAGACCTGATTAAGCTCTCATAGGCTTTCCTGTTTTTTCTTCTTTTGTTTCCTTCTCTCCCCACCCCAACCCCCCAAAAGAAAGAATTGCTCTTCTCTTACAAGTAAGATTTGCATCTCTGGAACACTATTCCTTATAGAATGCCTTTCTAATTTGAAGGATACCCATATTTCTTTTTTAAAGAACAAAGGAAAATATTCAACTGCCCCCAAATGGGTGGAGTTTATGGGCCAAAACGGTGGGTATGCAGACATCTGTAAGCTTATATGGCCTACAGGAAGGCACTGTTTCCTCCTGACACAGGATAGGATGCTTAGTTGGGCCTGAATTCAGACTCTTCAACCCCACATTTTTGAGCAGTTGTGAGACTATACTTTTTTTTAACTGTTGCATCAGGTACAGGAATTGGGTGTGATTTGTGTCAATGGCTCATGGCAATGACGTTGGGTTGCTTCCCAGGCCTGGCTGAGTCATGGCTAAACTATGAAAATACTACTTTACAGCAGGTGAACAGATGCGGGGGCCACCCCTAGATCCCCTACACAGATGCACTTTAAAAAGCCACTCATGCTTTGGCTTAAATTGTAATTAATTTATTTTATGTACAATAAATCTCATTTTAAAAGAGCAGATGTCTGACTTGGTCTTTATTGAAACACTCACCTTTTGCCCTTCAAAGTATTACCCAGTATCTTGTGCATGTTGAGTCAGGCATTATGCTTTCCAAGGGTTATCTCTTAAGCGTCACAACCAACCAAAGTGCACTCTGTTATGATTGCCACTTTGCAGATGAGGATGCAGGCTTACAAACAAGGTAAATATCAAGGCCACAGCCTTGAGTGTTGTAAATCGTAACTTGCTGCTTTATATTCAAGAACAGCATATCTCCTATTCGTTTCCTTCATGATCCTACAGGTAAACCTAAGACAAAGGTCAGGGAATAAGTTTCATGCTGTGAAGACATCCCTCAGCTAAGACTCGAAGACATTAATGCTGGTACACAAGATTACTGCTTCTCCATACATACTTGACTTGGTAAACCTCTTTTGGGTATGCTGCTTTCAAAAAGTGCATTTTATTCTCTCATTGTGGAAGCTGGGAGCCTTTGATCTGGACCATTCGAGAGCCCCTCCCTTGTAGCTCCTGCCACAAGTGTATGTGCTGAAACTGCCAGGCTGCTCATCTGTGTCTATCTGGGCCTGAAACACCTGTTTCATACAAGCTGAACGAGTCACCATCTTTATGGGTGAATAGTCACACCTCGTATTTCTTTGAGTAGTGCTTTCAGCATGCCTTATCTCTTATTCCTTGGGAGAACCCTGTGAGGAGGAGGTAATGCTATTTCACAGATGAGAAAAACAGGCTCCGAGTTTTGAGTGATGTCCTCAAGTTCACACAAAGGACCTGAATCAATGTCTTCTGACTACATTAACTTAGAAATGAAAAGTACTTTCAAACTGAGAGGCAAATAAGCATTCGTTTGACAGCAGTAAGAATAGCTACTTGGGAATCATTAATTCAGGTAGAAGCCTAAATAACATTCCCAGTAGAAAACAAAGGCAATGGGTATTTATGGGAAAGGGAAGGGGGACAATTACATCAATGGAAGGAAGACATTCCTACTGGTGCAGATAACAGTGACGAGAATTATAAACAATGCTTTTAACTTTAAGTCCAGTAGTCAATTGTTTGGTAGTCATCTTGTTATCATTGTAAACAATTCTTTGGGAAACAGGTTGCTAGGCCCAATCCAAAGGTCATTTTGCCCTGTTTGTAACATTCCAGGGTTTGAGGCCTAAGATGTGTAAGGCAGTTCCTCTCGCATGGCAGCTCTGGCTCCATTTTAAAGTTGATCCATTCATATTATTGTTTACAATATTCAGGGGTCTTATTCCTTTATAGCAGGGGTGTCCGACCTTTTGGCTTCCCTGGGCCACAGTGGAAGAATTGTCTTGAGCCACACACAAAATACACTAACACTAACGATAGCCGATGAGCTAAAAAAAATAATAACATAAAATTGCAAAAAAAATCTCATAATGTTTTAAGAAAATTTACGAATTTTGTGTTGGGCTGCATTCAAAGCGGACGCGCTTGCTTTATAACATTTCATCTATAAAATACTGCTGCATATGTGGGGCCACGGGACCAAGTGAAACAGCCAAAATGAATAGTTACTGAGGGTCTGACTTGGGAGGGTGCCATACTTTCAAATCTGTTTTCTTATAGGGAACATCCCCTATGTGTTATTGAACAGGGCTTTGGGTGCCACCGCAACCCTTTCCTATATGTGGGGGGCAACTTTTTACACATCAAGCTTAACCGAACCTCGGAGAAGGGTGTGTGGACTGGGGCAGTGAGGCAAACGGTGCTGACATGAGATTCTAAAAACGTCTCAGTGCAAAGGCAATGAAGGACAAGCATCTGGCTCGATTCGACTCACTCTGATGTCTGTTCATCCTGTGTGGTGGTATTAATATGGGACATGAGTGAGAAGCTGACGTGTGTACACTTAGGGTGTTATCATGCAAAGGTGCTGAGCAGGGCCGCACTCCCGTTTGTGATGGGCACACTGCTCCTTCCCTTTCCTTTCCATCTGCTCCAGAAGCCTGCAGACCTCCCCCTCCCTTGTTGAGCTGCCAGCGTATCTCCTGGCTTTCTATGGTTGCCCCTCACCTCCCCCCTGGGCTGGGCTCAGTTTCTCATACTTCACCCTAGAAGTCTGGACTGGAAGGGGGCTGAGGACTCTATTCCATCCAGAGGGATAGAGTGGTTTGTTCAAGGCCACAAGGAGTGAGCATGACAGAACGTGCGTTTGTGTGAGAGAGAAACAGAGAGAGCTGGAAACCACCCAAGTCCCAGTTCTGTGCACTGTCTCAGGCTGCCTTGACTATTTATAGTTCTAGAATATACCATGTTTTCTTCTTATGAATTTAGCCTCATGTCTCATTACCTTTGCTCCTCCTTTTCATTATTAGTATCTCTTAACCCCTGTTTGCTTTTAAGTTTCTTCTTTTTCCAATTTTTAAGATTCCTTTTATTGGTCCCTTCCTGTAGGCATTTTATTTTATTTTATTTTTTAAGTTTTATTTTTATTGTTTTTGACAGAGAGAGAGATACAGAGACAGAGACAGAGAGAAGGGGGAGGGCCCAGAACAGTCTCCATAGTTGCACATCATTGGATTTTCCACATAGTTTTATTCCACAGGTGGGAGGGGCTGCACAGGGCAGGAACTGGGCTGGGGTCTCACACCGGTGAGAACTGAACTGGGGGCACTCCCCAGTTCAGCATATGGGTCCACATGGGCCGGGGCTGGGATTCGATCCTCGGTCCCCGGGGCTGCAAAGTGAGCACTTAACCCACTGAGCCATCCCGGCTTCCTCCTATAGGCATTTTATAGACATAATTCTTACAACAGACTGAGGGGATTATCATTTCTCCCGTTTCACAGAACAGGCAATTGAGGGCCACAAAGAATACACAATTTGCTGAAATCCCAAGGCCATAAACTGGCTGAGTATGGATTTAGGAGCAGCTTTGTCTCCAAGCCTGTGTTCTGATCATCTCCCATGCACACAGTAAGCATTTACAGAGTTTTAAACTTCTGTCCTGCCAGCTCCTGGCCCTGATGCACAGCCCTCTCCCACTGCAGCAGGGGATGCCTTTGCCCCCTGGCTATTAGGGACATGTGTCAGGGGAGTGGAGAAAGGGCAGGGATTAGAATTTACTGAGCATTTACAATTTATAGGTTTTCTCCTTTAATCTTAAAAAAAAACACAAAAAAACTCTGATAAAGGTACTAATACCACTTGGAAATGATGCACTTAGGACCACACAGGTAGTAATCATTACTGTTTCTATTTTTTGAAAACCTATGTGCCAGGCACAGTGTGGGGTGCTTCTCTACACTAGCCCTGCATCATCTGCCGTAGCCCCTCTGCAGACACGGAGTAGGGAGGCTCAGCAGAATGTGGTAGCTGGCCCAGCTCCTAAGTGGCAGATTCAGGGCTCCAGCCAGGCCTGTCTGACGTCACAGCCTGGACGCAGGCAGCTGGCCCCAGCCCACCAGCTCTGCTGCTCGGCGCCAAGCTCCCTTGGAGCTCTCCTCTACCTGACTTCCAGACCCTGGCTCTCCCTGCCCCGGCCCATGGTCCTTGTCCTGTTTTCCTCAACCTCTCTGTGGCTCCCTGGGCTGTGACTCTTCCCTGGTCCCAGGCCGCCTGGCTGCCATGGCCACATCTGCTGTTGCCATTAGCTGGCGGCTCACTGGCCTCCGGTCTCAGCTCAGTAATAAAGAGATCCAGGCAGGAGCGGGGTCCAGCCCAGCCCACAGCCCGTTTGCCTCAGCACTGGATCCTTGTCTGTCACGATGTCTGGCTTTCGAGTTTCCTCCCTGCTGCAAATCAGAAACAGTCCTTGTAGCCTGCCTGGTGTGGCACTGAACCTTCTGGGCCCTGCTGGCTCCTCGCCCCTAGCTAGGGGTGTATTCACAGTGAGCCCTTCAGTCTGCTGAGAAATGGGTTTTCGACATTTGTCTTATACCCCAAAGAGGGAGAAAACCAATGTGTTTTCTGGACTAAATGAACTGGCTTATTGGCAACTCCCTCAGAAATGAGCAGTCGGGTAAGTCCTGGGCTGGGGTGGGGAATGGGGGCTACCCCATAGACTGCCAGTAAGTCACAACAGGGACCTCAGGGGCCCAACCAGAGGGACTTTATTGATTATAATAAGTAACCCAGGAAAACGGGTATTTTCTGCACTCCCTTTAGAGTCTAAAGGGAGATGTTCCAGAAAGGTCTTACTGTTCTCATTACTCTTTTGATTTGGTGAGAAGAGAATGGCATTTGATTTAATTCCAATTGTGGCAAAAATCACAGCCCACCCTCCCATACCCTCCATCATCTGGTTTCGTCTTTTAAAAGTCCTTTTAAAATAGAGATGAAGTTTCTTAGTGTTCCTTGGGTAGGAACAACAGACGTTTGTGAGATTATTTGTTGGTGAGGTTCTGTTTCTGGTGACCAGGGGGAAATAAGTATGAGTGGTCTTGGGAGGAGATTGGAATTCTCTGTTGGTGGGGTAGCATTGTCAGGGACGGGCCCTGGTGTCAGCAGAGCTATTTCCATAGGTGGCTGAAGCAGTGCCAGGCCTTCCTAACACTGTACTATGCCCGCTGTGTTTGCTGGGACGTGGACTCCAGAAGCGGGGTCACAAAGGCGAAAATCAGTTGCTACAGAGTATTTACATCTCTATCAATTGTGCTTAAGGAGTGGCCCCTCAGGTCCTTGGCAGAAGGTTTGCATTTGTATGTGCTTGTTTTGGCTCAGGCCAGCCAGAGTTTAGGCAGTAAACACTCAGACCAGGCTCAGGGAGGAGAAACCAGCAGGACCACTCAGCTCAGACTTTGAAGCTACCTCCAGGTGGCTGACATCGGTGGGGAGAGAATCCCTTTAGAATAGGTGCATTTGGACGAGGTGGGAATGGTAAATCAGGGTGTCAGTCTCAGAATCCACACAACTACTTTGCACCTAATACTAGTGATGGGGAGAGTTCTATTAGAGACATAGGGTCCTGCATGGGCAAGCACTAGACAGTTACTACCAATAATGGTGACTGTTATATGCTCTCAGCCAGCTTGCCATATTCTAAGCGATTTACACACTTAATTTTTTTTTATTTTTTTTTTTAAGATTTATTTTATTGTTTTTGACAGAGAGAAAGACAGAGACAGAGAGAGACAGGGAGAAGGCAGAGGGCCCAGAGCAGTCTCCATAGTTGTACGTCATCAGTTTTTGACACAGTTTTGTTCCACACAGGTGGGTGGGGGTAGCACAGGGCAGGAACTGGACTGGGGGCCTCCTGCATGGGAAGCACACCCCCCAGTTCAGCACATGGGTCCACAAGGGCTGGGGCCTGGACTCAATCCTCAGACCCTGGGACTGCAAAGTGAGCGCTCAACCCTCTGAGCCATCCCAGATTACCCACATTTCATTCTTTTAATTCTTTTAAGAACCCAATGTGATAGGCTCTATCTGTTAGGGCTGAATGGTGTAATGGTGAGAAGAGAAAAAGTAGCAGCAGCCCCAAGCCTCAGGTGCCTCCCTGAAGAGAAGAGCCTGTAAGGACTTTCTTCCTGCCCTGAGGCGGTCTGCATTTAGTGCTAAATTATCCACTAAACAGGCCCAACCCAGATGCTGATACTTTCTGATTCCCCTCCTCCACTCCCTTTTCAGGTTCTTCTCACACCCGCATATAAAAAGCTCTCCCAACCCCCAGAAGGGGCCCACGCTGTCTTTCCCTCTTTTGGTGTCAGCCCGGCCTCTCCTCGGCCGTTTCTAATAAACTCTCTCGCTAAACCAGAAGTTGGTATGGGCCTTCTTCGGCGAACCTTACACTATCATTGTCCAATTTCACAGTCAACTGAGCCTGGGAGATGTGAACCACTGTGTGGAAGAGGTAAGATTTGAACCTATGCCATCGAATTCAACTGCAAGCCCTGCTTCTAGCCTCTGGGCTATGTCTTGGACGTATGTGGGACCAAGGTATTATTCCTCCATTTTCCCATTTCCTATGAACCGCAGGGATGCCGCCGAACTTTCTCTTCATTTGACATCATTCTCTTGTTGATACTCATTTTGTGAGGTGCCTTCCTTGGTGTCCTCAGCATCAATGCTCACATTCCTTGGTGCTGGCTGCTATGTTAGGGATGGCTTCCCTCTATAGCAACCCTCCCATGAGGTAGGTACCGTTCATTATTGCTGGATTCTATACACAGAAGCCCTGAGGCATGGAGAGATTCACACAGCTGTGAGGGCAGAGCTGGGCCTTAAACCCAGAAAAGCCTTTGGAGCTCAGTTCTAACCACTGATTCTTGGCAAGGGGCCAAGAGCAGGATCCCTCCCACCCAGCAATCAGCAATGAACATAAGGAGGAAAGACCAGAGGGGCTTCCAGAGGCTCTGCCAAGGGGCCAAGGCTCCATTTCCTGAGTGCCCTCTTCTTCCTTATCTGGTGAAGGCCCTTTTCAGATTTGCACCAAGTTTCCATTCCGTTCCTGCTATTAATTCACGGAGCTGTGCTCTGTCCTGTGACTCCCACCTTCTTACTGAGACCAAACTCTAGCCACCAGGAGTTGCTTCCGGCTCACCTTTCCTCCAAAGCCTTCCACTGCCCGATTGTCTCCACTTCAGTTCCCCCAACCAGTAACCACCGGGATGGGAGAAGACAATTATAAACCCAACCTTTGACATTTCCGTCCACCTTCCAGAGACTGCCTTTGGCCCTACTTAATATTGTATTGAGAGCATCTTTGAGACAAAGTAACTGCTTAATGATAACATTTATAAGCAGCAACTTCCACCTTTTATCATCTCAGATTAGAAGCTTTTGAATGTCTTTTTTAAAAATTAACTTGTAAAAATACATTAAAGCCACAAAGTAATACATAAACACACGTTTGCTGTGAAAAGAAATTCAAACAGAAGTACCGGTATATCGAGAGCAAGACTCCCTGTTCTCTTGGTCCTCCGATTCTATAGTCCTTCCCACAGGCAGCCACTTGTTAGCGGCTTGGCTTTTATATCTACAAAAAGTTTCCTTTGCAGATAGACATATGGTTTACAACGTAACCTTGAGCAGACAGTCACACAGGGCCCGAGCCTCAGGAGAAGCAGCAGCGGCCCATTCTGAGAGCCAGTGACTATCGTGGCCGGAACCCAGCAGAGTTCCTGGGACACGCCAGGTGCTCGCTCCATATTTGGAGAGAATGGAATGATGGACTGAATGAATGGATGCAGATGAGAAACATAACAGGTCACTTCTTTATTTTTTTACTGTAGAAAATAGCCACCTCTGCTTTAATTATCTTCCTTATTCAAGTTCAAATTTCTAGATTAGTGGAAAGAGAAAAGCATTTCCAATATTGCAGCATCATGAAAGAAGTGGTGTGAGGTGGAAAACATACTTGGACAGAAAAAAAAAGCACACCGGTGTCTATAAAACCTATTTTGATTACATCTCAGAATGATTTCGAACTTCACAGTTCTTTCTTAAAATGACTGTTTTGGTTTACCTTTCATTTCCTGCACCTTTTAATCCACACTAGAAACTGATTTTCAGCTTTATCTCTTTATGACCAACATTCTTTAGAGATGCTAGCTATTTCCATCAACTACACACCTTCAGGAAATTCAGTTAATTTTTGCCAGAGTTCACATATAATTTCACTTGGTGGGTCTAGGTTTTTCTCCTATGACCAGGAAGAAAATTTAGACTTACAAAAAAAAGCTTTCTACTTCAATAGGAATGAAATTACAAAAGTCACAGGGGTTGGGGTTCAAATCTAGCTTTCCTGGGACCAGATATCTTTATTGGGGTCTTCCTTTGGGAGGAGAGGAGACCTTTCACAGGCAGCCGTGGTCCCCTGGGCTACCTGTCTCCCACTATTGCTCCAAGCAGGCTGGCAGCCCCGCCCAGTGCACAGCTGGAACAACACATTATGGCTGGTCACGTTACACCAGGCAGACCACTGCGGCAGCCCTAACCCGTTTCCCTCTTTGCTAGCCTTTTCAGAAAACTCTCACTCAGATCAAGAGAAAACCAAAGCCTCAGGTCCTATTTCTTCCTTCCTCAACTGTACAATCTTAGGAGAAAAGAAAAGTTTCCTCACACTCATAATTCTAAAGCACGTCTAACTTCTTTTGGAGCCACTGCAGATCAAAAGGCTTATAATCTACCAACTCACCAACAGGCATTTCTGTAGAAAAAAGGAACTTGGAAGTGAAATCAGGAAGACCATGAACAGAGAGTTAAGAATATATGGGAGATATTATGAATTAGGGCAGCTGAAACAGCGTCTGACACCTTTAAAAGAATGAAAAAAAATTTTTTTTTTGAATCATAACAATCAAAGCAAAACAACGCATTGTCTGGTTCTCAAGACCCTTCAGGCAGAATTCGGTCATACCCACACTCAGTTCCAGGTGCACTGGATCTGGAGGCATATCTTGAAGGGTGACAGACAACAGTACTCTATTCCCAGTGCTGACGCGTCTCATCTTATCGGATGCTCAGAAGCCAAGGTCTGGATGCAGCCGATCAGTTGCAAATAATAGCTCAGGCACGTTAAGTGGCTTCAGGACTCGAGTGGACAGGACGATTACCTAACAACAGGAGGGGCAAACACATGGCACACAATTAGGCGAGCCAATCCCAGGTTGTTAGACAATGAGAAATAAAGTGGAACACATTTCTTTGGGGGAAAGCACAGAGTGGGTGCTGTGGAGAAAAAGGCAGAATGCCACCAGATGCAAGTGTCCTGGGTGGAAGGAGGGTGCACCGTCTGGGAAGGATGGTCTGTGGGACAGTGGCTCCCAAAACTTTAACACACAGGTACTAAGACTGGCCGAGCCAGCCACCTCCTCGCTTGCTAAATTGAATTTAACCATACCCTTGCTTTTAAAAAAAATGTATTTTATCATTTTGAGAGGTGAGAGAGAGGGAAAGTCATTTCACTTGGATCCTCAATCTATCTGTCACAGAAGGAGGACTACAGCCCAGAGCTCACAGCGCTGTCAAGGCTTATAAAGTCAGGTGTGCAGAGCAAAGAAGGTGCTCAGCGATTGTGAGCTGCCATTTTATTGAGGCTTTGTAATTGGGTCATAGGTCTCTTTTTGAATCTTATGAAAGCTAAGAACCCTCCAGAAAAATATGTGCATGTTCATACACACAAGATTCTGAACATAGTTTTAGGTGAGGTTTGTATACAGCTAGGATTCACAGACCAAAAGAAACCTTATTCAGGTATTTAAAAAATGCACACATAAAGACAAAAGCCAGGGCTGCTGGGATGGCTCAGCAGGTTGGGCGCTTGCCATGTAACTGCAGGGTCCGGGGATTGGACCCTGGCCCTGGCCTGGGCAAACCCATGTGCTGAGCTGCTGCACAACTGCTAACTGCCGAGATGGCAGTGAGGGTTCTCGCCTCCCATGAGGGAAGCCTCCTGTTTAGTTTCCACCCCATGTAGCATCCCACGTGTGTGGGATGAAACTATGTCACAACTAATGATGTGCAAACTATGGAGATTGTTCTGGGCCCTCCCCCTTCTCTCTTTCTTTCTCTTTTACCTTCTCTCAAACAATAAATCATTAAAAACAAAGAAGAAGAAGAAGATGAAAACCCTTTGCACACTCACTGGTAGTAGAGTCCTGTGAGGTAGTAGAGGCGGGTGGAGCTGGTGTGCCCAAGGCCCCTCTGCCCCAGCGATGTGCCAGTCCCCACCACCACTGCCAGGCCCTTGGGTCTTAGGGCCAGTGCCAAGATGGAATATACCTCTCTGGCTGAGGTGAGGACAAATATGAGGGCTAGAGTGAGTCTCTTGGATGCTGAAGTCTTGTTGGTAGAACTGAGGAACTTGAAGAGAAAAGGCTGCAGACTCAGTTGATGTTGACACTTCTAGAGCTGTGATAACTGAGCCAAAAGAATCCATCACTCTCAGGTTGCATGCCGGGCTTCCAGCCATGGCTGACAGAGACTCTGGGTTTGGTCACCTCTACTGAGCTGGAACCAAACCTCAGGCCCTTCCCACCTGAACGGCATGGGGGCTGAACCCCAGGTTGTCTAGGGCCTGCTCTGTGGAGGGCTGAAGAAAACCAGAGGCAAAACAGAGGCAGCATGTGAAGTAAATCACAGGGCCTTTGAGGAGGGGAGAAGGCAGCGCTGAGACCAGGGCCCCGGCCTGACAGCGCAGTGGTTAGGAGCTCAGGCTTAGGCGTGCCCGTGCTGAGTTGGGCCCTGTCTAGGCCACTTCTCAGACAGATGCTTGGGAGAAGTTGCCTAATCACTCTGAGCCTCAACTTCCTCATCAGTAAAGTGGGAATAGTGGTATCCCCCTCACATGACTCTTGAGAGAATCAAATGTGAATATATTTGTAAAATATTTAGCATAATGACAGACTCTCAAGGGACTTAAAATGGTAGCTATTACCATCTTTTTTTATTTTATTTATTGTTTTTGACAGAGAGACAGAGACAGAGAGAAGGTGGAGGGCCCAGAGCAGTCTCCATAGTTGTACGTCATCCATTTTTGACATGGTTTCGTTCCACACAGGTGGGTGGGGGCTGCTCAGGGTGGGATCCAGGCTGGGGCCTCCCACGTGAAAAGCACACCCCAGTTCAGCATATGGGTCTGCACAGGCTGGGGCCAGGACTCAATCCTCGGACCCCAGGGCCGCAAGGCGGGCGCTTAACCACTGAGCCATCCTCCCAGGTTCCCCAGTTCCCATCTTTAACATCATTGCCACCTCAGTGTCTCCATCCTCTGCTGTATTCCCTCTGTGCAGCTCAGAGCAGCCACTGGCGCAGATGCAGGGATGCAGATGCCGGAGCCTTCCACCCCACGTGTGATCTGATCCTGTTACTCAGGGGGTTTGAAACCTCGGACTCCTCCCTTCCCTTTGATGAACCAGACCCTCCTGAAGCTGGGCTGCTCAGCATCCATACCCACACCCTCACCATCGGTTCTGAGTTCCAGTCACCCAGAACGGTTTTCAATTTCTCCAACGAAACTGTGGGGGTGCTTCTCTGGAAAGTAAGTTCCTGCATTCTTTGCCTGAAGATGTCTCAGTCTGCTGAGGCATCACTACCTCCAGAACGCCTTCCCAGACTCCCTTCTCCACCAAGACTGTGCTCCATTGGCTGTGTCTTTAACTGTGTCTTTTCATTTCTTAGCACAAGGGCTGATACACAGCAGGTCCTTGAGGTAGTGAGTGAGTGAATGATTAAATGAATGAACAAAAACATTAAGACAATGAAGAAGGCAGCGAGTTCAGCAGCGGTCATCAGGAAGTTTCTCTAGTAAAAGACAGCTCCAATAGCTCCAGGTAGATTTGTTTCAAATCAATTAAACTAAAAACCTATTTAGCTACAACTCCTATTTTGAAGGAAAAGCAGGATTGCACTGCTAATTTTTTATGGAGACATAAGTTGATGGTCCATAAACATTTTCACCTCTTAGGCATCTTTTGGTCTTCAGAATGCCTTTGAGCATTTTCAGAGTTGTTGTTTTTTTTTTAGTACATTTGCATTTCTTGGCTAACATAGTCCTTAAAATTCTAAAAATTAAGGCAAATGGGAAAAAAATGAAATGAAAAATGCCAAAGAAAATGTTTAAAAGAGTCTGATAGGGGCCTGCCAGTTATGAAATTTAAATTTTATCACAGTAATCAAATGTGCGATATTAGGCAAACTGGGTGCTAGAGAATTCCTGTTGGAGAATTGGCTTTTCCCAGGTAAGGAAGAGCTGTGATGGAAACTGCCATCTATGAGACAGGGCAGAGGGCCCCAGGGTTCCCGGGGAGTCTCAGAATCCAGCCCCTGAAGCGGCCTGAGGGCCCCGGATGGCACTGGATCTAGAAGAGGGCTGGTTCTGGCTTTGTTCTCAGCCGCCCCAGGCTCCTGCAGGAGCAGTAACTACTAGCCTTCTTTCTACTTCTCCAGCCCATTGCCATAGCTTGTAAGTGCCAGCATCTTCCAGTTCTATTTCTGTAGAACACAGAGGAGGCAGGGCAGCCCAGGATTTAGATTCCAAGTTCTTCTGATGTCTCATATTGTAAATTGAAAGGAGCAAGAGGGAAAAAAATTTTTCCCTCCCTTTTCGTTTAACCTCCAGTAACCTACATATGCACACACACGCACACATAATCACATACACACATTTGTGTTAGATATGAAAGGTTTGTTCATTAAACCAGTGGGACATTGGATTCATCAAATGGACATGACAGAATTTTTTGGAAAACTCATTGTGAACTGTAAAACCTGCTTTCACACTGACTCAGATGTCAGTGTGCTGAGTTTATTAGTCTCTCCCAAATAATGGCAAGTGTGAGATTTCAAATCATCTCCTCATCTCTGTCCCTTCTGATGGTTTTTGCAAAAGAAGTAACTTGACTTCTCTCCTTAGGCTTTCCATTGACTTAGCACTAACCTGGAGCCAGATTTAGGTGTTCTTAAACCTCTAAAGTACAAAACTTTATGTGTATGAGCACTTTTCTGGGTCTACTTTAAAAAAAATCACCTTATCACCAAATATTCAGCCCCAGAAATGTAGAATCACACAGCAGCGTGGACGGACAACATGCATGTGCCTATGGAAAGCAGTGGGTGGCTGCGTCAACTTGCCCACTTGGTCTTCCTGTTTCCTGGGCTGGCCTGTCCCTGTATTTTCCTCCCACCATCCAGGCTTCCGCTGGGCTGCTGGCTACCATCCAGCTACGGAGTTCAGCCTGCAGGGCTGTCTGGGCATGGAGCCCCGTGCCAGGCAGTGAGAGAGCCAGCCAGCCAGCGCCAGGAGCAGGCGCTGCAGAGCGGGGGAAGCCTGCAGAACCTCCTACCTGTGGCTGCGGCCTGGGTTGGGGTTGCCTCTTTCAACCCCTTCTGATTTTGTTGTCAGGAAAGTGGGCCTTCTCCAATCGCCCACGTCCTCTCATCAGCACGTGGAGAAAACACGCCCACTTTAGAGTACGGCAACAGTCCTATGGAAGTTGCAGGTGTGAAGGTGGTCTCTGGATTCACGCAATCCTGGTCACTGTTTGTGAAAGAGAATTCCCTTCTGGATGGGCCTTAAATGGATTCTATCAGTTTCCTTTGAAGAGCAGATCCCTGCATGCCTTTCACGTGTCTGCTCACAGCCTTCTGCTCCATGAGGAACCTGGCCCTCCGAAGGGCCCCCTGCAGTGATTGCCACCACAGCACCTGTCTGTTTTTTGTATACTCATGTTCGGCCAAAGTTTTCCTGTTTAATGCCCCTCACTCACTGTTAGAGCGTAAGTTCCATGGAAGCAGGAACATGTCTGGTTTGGTGACTGCTCTATCTTCAGCACAAAGAAGTGCTCGGCACAGAGTAGATGAATAATCAACTAATCCGATTTGACAGACAGAATTGTAAGTTCCTGAACTTGGGTCCAAGGGCACCCATGTAGAAACAACTAGAGAAGGTACAAATTAAAAGCAACTGATACTAAAGACAGAGTAGTTTTTACTGTCCATAGTGTCGGTGTGAAGAAACAAGTTGGTCTAGTTGCCAGAAAAGTTACTTTTATCTATGCTGCAATAATAAAGTTTCCAGTGTTCAGTATTTGGTACATAACACCCAGCACCAGACCCTGTTTGAGGTGCTGAGAGTGAAATAGTAAAAACTGTAAAGTCCTGAGGCTGGAGGGGGGTGGGGGGGTGTAAGCAAGCAGAAGTGTGTACTAGGAAAAAGAGGCCCAAAGGTAGGCAGGGGCCTGGTCACGCGGGGCTGGTCAGCTGGGATGGATGAGGAGGGGTGGCCCGGGCCACGCGGGGCTGGTCGCGGGATGGATGAGGGGGGGTGGCCCGGGTCACGCGGGGCTGGTCGCGGGATGGATGAGGTGGGGTGGCCCGGGTGCCTCCCTACTGACCAGGCCAGTCTGGGGTCGGGTCTCAGCTCCAATCGTGTGTAGGCGAGACGCACACGGGGCGGAGGAGCCCCCACAGCAGCCAGGGCACTGTGGTCTGCACCATGGGCTGGGCTGGGGTGGCTGTAGGAACTGTAGATCCTCAGTTTGGAGAAGAGCAGAGCCCGGGGAGGACACGTGCAGGAGGGGCGGGCCTGCCTGTGCTGGTAAAGTCTGGCTGGCTCAGAGCGAGAACCGGCACTGATGAGCGAGAGCGCTGAGGAGGCCAACTGGGACTCAGCTAGAGGAAGCACGACGTCCTAACAGGCCCATGACTCTGGAGGAGGCTGCCGTGGGAGGGGCCGGTCCTTGTCACTGGAGACGCTCATGTGTAGGCTGGTTATTAAAGATGGAAGGAAGTATTAGGTGCCGGTACCGTCACTGTTGATGTCAACAACCAAGTCAGAGTTACTCCTTTGGTTGTGATGTGTCCGTTGGTGCACAGATTCAGTTAGGTTCACACCCGTACTCGGTAGCAGCGAGTCTAAGCCGAGAATGGCCTCATGGGCATGCGGTGAGGACAGCAAGTGCAGCGAGGCCTGACCCCACTGCACTGCTGAAGCAGGAGGCTGCCCACGTTCCAGGTCAGGGCCCAGGCAGCTGGGA
Source organism: Craseonycteris thonglongyai (assembly GCA_004027555.1). NCBI lineage: Eukaryota > Metazoa > Chordata > Mammalia > Chiroptera > Craseonycteridae > Craseonycteris > Craseonycteris thonglongyai. The sequence goes on along the minus strand of PVKE010003411.1, from coordinate 5,836 downwards.
GTCTGAGCTCTGAGGAAGGGAGACCTGCCTCTGTGGGTGTCACTCCAGCGAACACCCAGGCAATCCACCCCCTTTCCAAATGCTGAAGATGATGGGCACAAGGAGGAGGAGCTCCACTTTGGAATCTTCCTGGAGCCTGTCAACTCTTCCAGGGAAGTTTTTGCACAAAGGACGAGGAGCAGCCAAAGCTGTTCCTTAAGCCCCACATTCTTTGAGGCGCTCTCTCTGCCGGTGACAGCACAGCCACTGCGGGTTCCGGCTGGCTCAGTTGTCAAACTCAGGCCACTCGGCTTTGAAACGGCTGCATTTATCCTTGTAGAGTGGGGATTAACATGTCTGTCAGGCTGTTACAATGCATAACTGTCCTGAATTGCTAAGAATTTGGTTCACCATATCCGGCAGCAAGAAGTGTGCTTTCTGATTTTAAAAAGGGTCTTGCTGAAAGGGCAATCCCTCACTAAACAGCTCCTTAGCACTGCTGACAAAGAGTGTTAAACGAGGCCGAATTTACCACTTCATCAGAAACCTCACCAGCTCTGAGCGGGACGGGTGAGAGTAATAGTCGAAGTGGTCACAGCCAATGAATGGCCACTGCCTTGCTCAAGAATCTTCTGTAACTCCGTAGATATCTGGGTCCCGCCTCTTATTTAGGTGTCTGGAGACCAACAGGCACCAGGTCTTCTGTACTTCACCAGGTGATCATCCCAAGAGCAAGCCAGTTCACCTGCGGCCAATCCAGCCACAGGCTGCAGCTTATAGAGCTCCTGCCTCATGCTCGGGTCTGGGAAGCCGCAGCCTTTGTCCTCAGGTGTTCGTATCTGTTCAAGGAGCCGGGACATAGGACACCCCGAGTAAGCGGGGCAGGGTGGCAGGGCGCAGTGTGGATGTCAGAGGCCAGCAGTGACGCAGGCAAGGCCTGGAATGCACACTGAGGGCACACCTGGCTGGCTGCGGTTCCTACCACCTGTCATGCTCAGAGCTGGTAAGACTTCGGTAGTGGGTGCAGGTGGGAGACAAAGACACCGGCACCCCTAGCAGCTAAGCCTGGGTGGAATCGCACCCAGTTTCTGTGCAGCTGTGAACAATGCCCCACACAAGCCACTTCCCGCCTGAAGCAGCACACTCACATTTCCGCTTTGCTTTTTACCAAACCATGGAAGGCTGTTCAGCTGCATGTAGAGGTGGCACAGAGCTGAAGATAAGCCCCCAGAAGCGAGTTGCAACCAGGGAGCAGGGTGGGAGAAGAGAGTCTATGAGAAGATGTCGCAGACACCTGGTCATCCAGCAGGACAATTGGGAGGCAAGTAATACCTAGTCCCTGGGGCCCCAGAAGATGGGGACTGGTTGCCCACTACAGCAACCACCTCAGTGATGTGCTTGTTTCTGGTTTTTCTCCCTCCACTGTTTCTTTTCTGATTCCCTCACTTCTATTTCTGGGGATCATCTCCCGTGTAGACTTCCTATTCTGCTCTCACGACCCTGGCTCAGGGTCTGTTTTGAGGAACCCACTAAGGCAGAATTTTATATTTTAATTTTTATTTTATTGTGAGAGAGAGAGAGGGAGAGGGAAGCTGGGATGACTCCGTGGGTTAAACGCTCACTTTGCAACCCTGGGGACTGGGGATCGAGTCCCGGCGCCTGCCCATGCGGACCCATATGCTGAGTTGGGGAGTGTCCCCAGTTCAGCTTTTGTGGGGGTGAGACCCCGGCCCAGTTCCTGCCCTGTGCAGCCCCGCGCCCACCTATGGAATGAAACTATGTGGAAAAACTGATGATGTACAACTGTGGAGACTGTTCTGGGCCCTCCCCCTTCTCTCTGTCTCTGTCTCTGTATCTCTTTCTCTCTCTCTCTGTCAAAAACAATAAAAAAAATCTAAGGAGAGAGAGAGAGAGAGAGAGAGAGAGAGAGAGAGAGAGAGAGAGAGAGAGAGAGAGAGAAGGGGGAGGACCCAGAGCAGTCTCCATAGTTGTACATTAGTTTTGACACAGTTTCATTCCACACAGGTGGATGTGGGGCCACACAGGGCAGGAACTGGGGGTCTTCCACACGAGGGATGTGTCCCAGTTCAGCATGTGGGCCTGCACAGGCCGGGGCTGGGACTCGATCCCAGACCTCACGGTTGCAAGGCAAGCACTCAACCTGTTGAGCTATCCCGGCATCCCCAAGGCAGGATTTTTCATCTTACTGAGCTATGGTCTCTGCCTCCGCAGCCAGATCGGAGCGCACTGAGGCAGGGCCTCTGCGCTTCCTGACGTCTTTCTCCTCAGTTTCCAGCTGCCTCCTGCCAGGATCCTCGGGCCCTCCAGCTGGCAGAGCAGGGTGGGGATGCTCAGAAATGGCTGCTATTGACTGTAGCCGGTTTACTGAGGGCTGTGTACCAGGCACTGTGCTAAGCACATTCTCTCTGCTTACCTGATTTCAGATGCAGATACCCCAGCCCATTTGCACTTGACTCCCAGGTCACTGATTTGGGGAGTGAGATGGGGCCTGAAAGGAGGCTACAGAGGACAAAGATTCTGTGCTTGTCTTTGTCTTAATAATGTACCTCCCCAACTCCCCCAGCCTAGTCTTTATCTGACAGTGGGGAGGTGGTCCTGAGAGTCACCCTTAATGATCTGGAGGCTGGAAAGCAGTGACGACTCTTGAGTAATTCAGCACTGGGGACAATAGCCTGTTAGCCCTCGAAGCCCAGGGGCAGGAGACGACTGTCAAAGGAAAGCTCTGCCCTCCTCCCACCTGTACCGGGAGCGTGGCTGGCCCAGGGCAGGCAGGACAACGCCAACCTGTTGGGAGTAGTTGGTGGCGTGAGGAGCTGGGATGGAGACAGGAGTTCTGGGAACCCTAACGAAGGGGACTCACCCACCCTTCTGGCGCTTGCCCCAGGCCCCCAGGGATATAACCAAGCCCTCTTTGATACCTGGGTTCCTGGCTTCAGGGACAGCACAAGGTCTTTGATCATCTTGGCTTCTGAGACTGTAATCCCGCCCACCACAAAGAGGACCAGGAGAGGGTGGTCACTGGGATGAGGGCGGCTCACCTGCAAAACAAACCAGCAGCAGAGTCAGACGGACCTGAGTGTGGAGTGCTGGGCAGCTGGGTGCCACCTCCATAGGACCCCAGGGTTGCCACCCCCATAGTGCAAGTGAAACGAACAACCCTGACAGAGACCAGGGTTTGTTCGTGATGAGATGTGTTAGTGGTTTGTAAACCCACTAACTAGAAAAATGCATAGCATGTCACCTTATTACATCCCTTTAAATAAGTATGTTATTGAAAGGAAAGTTCAAGGAATGGGGGCTATTAAATAAGAAGAGAAGCTGAGGAGCAATTTACTCCTTCCTCACGAAACTTCAGGTCTCAGCTTAAACGTGCCCTTCTTTGTTACATAGCTCTGTTCATTTTCTCTGAAGCACTGGCTATAGCCTGTGGTTAGCCTATTGGTTTATTTGTTGTCTCCTCTACTCCACAAACTCCACAAGGCAGGGACCTCATTTGCCTGGTTCATTGCAGAATTCCCAGCTTACCCAGTGTAGTTTCTTGCACATAGTAGGTGACCAATAAATGTCTATAAAATTGAGGAATAGTCAGAGCCCTAGAGAGGTTGTGGTAGAGGGTGTAAAAAGATGAAAGAGAGCAGTACGTATCCTTGAGGAACTTAGTCTAGCGCAGACTTCACTTTCTTACCTTCTGCAAACAAGACTTACCCACAGGCTTACTTACTCTGCATGGAATCCTCCACTAGAGGCTGTGGAGAATTCCTCCTGGTGCTTTATGATTTTATCAGTGAGGCAAAGTATCATTATAAACTAAAAGAGAATGCCTGCAGTAACCCTTTAGGAAATGCAAAAATGAACAACACATTGACTTAGTGTGTCACTGAAGGGGACAAGAGAGTGTTCCTGAAGGAAGTTCTGAGCTGTTTGGTGAGGAGGAGCAGGAGAAGTGGCGTGAGCTGAGTTCTGCAGGCTAGCAGTCATCATCTGGATGGAGCAGCCTGGAGACCCAGTCAGGACAGAGCAGCCATGGAGTCACTCCAGGAAGGGTGCTACCAATGGCTCACAGGGCGACTGAAGCCAGAGGTGGGAGAAATAGCTTCCCACTTCAGCAAGGGAAGTGCAGACACAGGTGGTGAGTGTACTCACTCATGCACACTCTAATGCACAAGCCATCCTGGGGCCACAGTCCTAAGAATAGCAGTGTGAGGCAGCAGGATGAGCAGAAGCGCATTCTCAGCCCTGCTCCAACTTCCTTTTCAGCTGGGCTCTTCTGGCTCCCTTCTTTCAATATACCCACTTTCAACATCTTATTTTAAAAACATTTATAAAGGTAATACACGAAGTGCTTCCGGTTATCCAAGTTACTCCTTAGCTTCTGGACAGGAAATTCATAATAGGGAGGAAGGGAGGAAGGGAGGAAGGAAGGAGGGAAGAAGGAAGGAAGAAGGGAGGAAGGAAGGAAGGAGGAAGGAGGGAAGGAAGGAAGGAAGGAAGAAGGGAGGAAGGGAGGAAGGAAGGAAGGAGGGAGGAGGGAAGGAAGGAAGGAGGGAAGAAGGGAGGAAGGAAGGAAGGAAGGAAGGAAGGGATAGAGGGTAGAGACAGGGAGGGAGGGAGAGAGAGATCTAAATTTTTCCAAACTGGATGGTGGTGAATACTAAAAAAAGTTATAAAACTCTCTGATCTTTAGAGAAAGATTCTCACTCTTTATGCCTTTCTAGGTTCCTGCCTACCCTGTGGTTCTCCTTCCTCTTGATTGAACGTATTTTCTTCTACTCCATATACCAAACACCCATGACAATTCTGCTTTTGTCCCCCTGTTCCCGGGATGCCTCTTTGTCTTCATTTAACTGGTGATCTCTGTGGCATTATCTCAGTTGAATGGCATCCTTCTTGACTACCACAATAGCACTGTCTTGGTTGTTCCTTCCACCTTTCCAGTTGTTCTCAAATTTCTTCATATGTTCTTTTTTTGGTCTGTATCTTTAAATGTTGATGTTAGTTAGGGGTCCAGCTCTGGCCCCTGGCTCTTTTTACTCGTCCCTAAAGAACCTCATTTACTCATGTGCCTTCATCTATCTTTTATATACACTTCCCAAATCTATGTCTTTAATTCAAACATCACTGTTGAGTTCCTGTGGACATCCCCACCTGGGTGCCTCCCAGGGTCCCTAATGTCAACAGGCTTCACAGTTGATACAAGATCGTCCCCCAAGTCTACTCCTCCTTTTGACTTTCTAATAGCAACAACCTTCTATCACCTAAGCCACCTGAGTCATCGGAGACCTTGCTGTCTCTTTCACCTCCCAGATCAAGTCCTGTTAATTCTACCCCTCAGATTTAATAATCTCTCATAGATTTCTTCTGCTCCTGCTCTGGTCAGTCTTTCATTCCTTCTGTAGACTATTGCCACAGCCTTCCAATCCATGTCTTTGTTCCTGGTCTGGCCTTCCCCATCTATTCTGCTCACTCCTGCCTGAGAATGCTTTTGAAAATGTAATATTTATTTTTTTATTTTTTTAATATTTATTTTTATTGTTTTTGACAGAGAGAGAGAGAGAGAGAGAGAGAGAGAGAGAGAGATACAGACAGAGAGAGACAGAGAGAAGGGGGAGGTCCCAGAGCAGTCTCCATAGTTGACAACATTAGTTTTCCATATAGTTTCACTCCGCAGGTGGGTGTGGGGCTGCACAGGGCAGGAACTGAGCCAGGAGCCTCCCGCATGGGCCCCGGCAAGAACTGAACTGGGGACACTCCTCAGCTCAGCATATGGGTCTGCACGGGCCAGGGCCAGGATTCGATCCTCAGTCCCCGGGACTACAAGGCAAGTGCTTAACCCGCT
>PVKE010003410.1:0-72512 GCA_004027555.1 Craseonycteris thonglongyai | reverse complement strand
CCGGGGTGGGAATCCGGGCCGGGGACCCGGCGGGACCCGGGGTGGGAATCCGGGCCGGGAACCCAGTGGGACCCGGGGTGGGAATCCGGGCCGGGGTGGGAATCCGGGCCGGGGTGGGAATCCGGGCCGGGAACCCAGTGGGACCCGGGGTGGGAATCCGGGCCGGGGTGGGAATCCGGGCCGGGGACCCGGCGGCGCCCGGGTCGGCCCCGGGGACCGTCTGCGTGCGGGAGGCGGCGCCTGTCCCGCCCGGTTCCCCGGGCGGAGCTCCTGGGCCGCGGGGGCCGCCAGGCCCACCCCAAGCCCGGCGCGGTGGGGATGGCCGCTGCCAAGGAAGCGAACGCGGAACCAGAGACACAACGCGGATCCTGTGTTTGAAAAAGCAAAGGCTGCCCCGAAGCGTCCCGCCCATTCTGCCCCGCATCTTGCGCCGCTGACGGCACGGTGGCCGCCGCCGCCTGTCGTTTAGTGTCCCGCGAAGTCACCCACCCTTCGGAAGGACCGCCTTTCGTGTCAGAGGCTTTCTCTGGCCCCAGGATTACGGAATAAAGGGCTCACGCCTCCCAAACAGCTTTTACTGGGTGCCACCGAGTCGCCCCCACAGCGCCAGGTGGCCTCCAGCAGGGTGGACACTTTCCAGGCTCCAAGGACCGGTGGCAGCCGCCCCACCCCCTCACCTGCTCCACCTGGCCTTGGCAGAGCCATCCACCTCACCAATCGGAATGGGGAGGACGCTTTTTTATTGTGGGTTTATTTTCATTTATTGGATGATTGACTTTTGTGTAACTGGCCATTTACATTTTTTTCTCTCTCTCTCTTGGGTTGGTCTTTTGTGTGTTGATTGTTGGAGCTCTTTGTATAGAGGCTTTTAATTCTTTGTCTTCTATGTTTCCGGAAAGTTTCTCCTTTATAATTTGTCTTTTGCTATCACAGAAACTTTTTTGTTTTTGACACAGAGAGACAGACAGACACACAGGCAGACAGAGACGGGTGGGCCCAGAACAGTCTCCATAGTTATATGTCATTAGTTTTCAATACAGTTTCGCTCTACAGGTGGGCGCGGGGCTGTGCAGGGCAGGAACCAGCTGAGTGGGGGCGTCCCACGTGGGAAGCTCCCCCAGCAAGAACTGAACTGGGTGCACACCCCAGTTCAGCATATGGGTTTGCTTGGGCCAGGGCTGGGATTCGATCTTCGGACCCCGGGGCTGCAAAGCTAGCTCTCAACCCGCTGAGCCATCCTGGCTTCCCCGAAACTTTTTTAAAGGAGTCAAGTCGATTGGCTTTTTCCTTCAGCGTTTTCCCTTTGGCGGCTCCCTGCCCCACCCCAAGACTGTGGAAATGCGTCCTATTACTTTTAAACCTTTGAGACACCAGGTGCATTGAGTGGTCAGTGCAAGACTACCCCGCTGTAGCTGGGGGTGGGGGTGGGGTTGAGATTTAGCTAGAGTGGGTTTGCGACTTTCAAGGTGTTTTCCTGGAAGCGGAGCAATTACCCAGCATTATTGGTGGTCACAGCATCGTCCCCTACACCTGTGAGTTTACTGGGGCTAGCTGGGAGGGGTCCTGGTGGTCATCTGGTCCTCTCTCCTACCAGAGAGCAGGCGTCTTGGCTGCTGCCCCATCAGTGTGTCCCAAGACAGGGCTGCACTTCCTTCCCTTCCTTTGGCTGTCCCCCACATCCCCTGTTCAAGACTGAGTGGGCACCTGACCCCAGGTGGAGAAGTCTGGGAGACACATCATGCCCCACAGATCCCTGTCTGGAGGGCTCCAGATGCTCTGGGCTGCAGCCTCACTTTCTCAGTCTGCAAAATGGGCACAGCCATTTTTGTCTGGCAGAGGAGGCACAAGGATGACAGGAGATCTTGGTTGGGAAGGGCCCCAGAGTGGTACCCAGCACTCCAGGACACGGAGAAGGTGTCTCTAAAGAGACAAGCCATGTGACTTGGGCCAGGGTGGGGACCAAACAAGTTCTCAAGGGCTGACTCTCCAAGGAGCCTTGCTCATTCCTGTTTCCACTGGGTGCTGTGGATTCTTCCCCATGTACCAGTTTTGAGCTAATGAACTTAGAATGTGCTGTTCTGCCTCCCTCCCTGCATTTGCATAAGCTAGTCCCTGGGCCTGAGCATCCTTCCTCTTTGCTCTGCCCCTTGGCTCTTGCTCAGTTTCAGCTGCTATAGGAAGTCCCCCAACTGCCCTTGTGACCCTCTGGGATTCAGTCCGTGACCAGGGGTCCACAAACTACGGCCTGCGGGCCACATGTGGCCCACCTAAAACATTTATCTGGCCCGCTGGGTGTTTTTGCCAACGCTGCCTGTCCTGCTTAGCAGCCGACTCTTCCCGGGCCCGCAGTGTGCATGTGTGGACATGCTGAGGGACAGTGAACTGGCCCCCTGTTTAAAAAGTTTGAGGACGCCTGCATCTAGCCCAATGCATCCTTATCTCTCTGGGGCAGGTTGCAAGGGTCCAGGGTTTGACTCTGCAACTGATCTGGCAGGGACCCCAGCATTCACTCATTAGCCATGTGACCCTGGGCAAGTCTATACACAGAGGAGGAAATTGGGGCTCTGTTGAGTTAAAAGGGGTTGACAGCAGTACTTTCTTACGGAGTTCTTGTGCAGATTAGATGAGGGTGTGCTAAGTGCTTAGCTCAGGCTCAGAGGATGTCAGCATGAGACCATTCCCTCCTGCAGGTAGGCCCATGTTCTCACCAAGGACAGGGACTGTCTTTCCGTCTCTGCTTTCATGATGCCTGTGCTGTTCCTAGCCCAAGAGAAAGACGTTGCTGAACTGCCTGCCGGCCTCTCTTTATAGAAGAGGCAGCAGAATGGGGTTCAGAGAGGGGAGGTGACTTACCTAGGGCTGCATAGCTTGGAAGCCACAGAAGCCAGGTTAGTGTTTATGTGACTCTTACTCAAGGGTGTGCTGTGGCCGCACCCAGGTAGCTACTGGGGCCAGTGATTGCTCAATAAAGGTCCTAGTCTCAGCCAGGACCCAGTAAACCCTTGCACAGGGTAGGCTGAAGTCCTTGGGGCGAGACCAAAGTCTGTCGGCAGGCGGCTTCCGTGCCAAGCTGCTGGGGGCCAGTGCATGTGCAATAAAGATCCTAATCGTGGACTCAGGACCCAGAAAGTCCTTGCACAGGGCTGGCCAAGTGTCCTTCGGGTGGGACCAAGTCTGTCCGCAGCCCCTGCTTGCATGGGGACATGCTCCCCAGGAAACAGTGTCCTCAAAAAAGGGGGTCCCACGGCAGCCCCCGTGAGCCACGACTCCCAGGCCAGGGCTGAGGCTTCCTGTCCTGCGAGGGCAGGGACACAGGCAGCAGGGGCCTGGTCTCTTGGAGACCGGAGGCCAAGCCAGGTGTGGCCGTGGAATACAGCAGCTTTGGATTTGTCTTTTAAAAAACAAATGCCTTTGTGAGTTTTGTTGTTTGCTTCTGTGCTTTGCTTATGAAAATAGGGCACACATGGTAAAAAAAAAAAAAGTTCAAATAAGCAAAGGGAAACCAAAGAGGGAAACAAGGAAGTAAGGCTCCTGGCAATGGCTGGAGCATTTGCTTCGGAAAGGCCCTGGCTGGGGTGCTCCTGGTGGCAAGAGGTGAAGCCCAGACCACCCTGCACCCAGCCGCAGAGATGCGGCTCCAGGGGGCGAGCAGGGGCCCAGGGCTGCCCTCTCTGAGCCCCTTGTCCCTGCAACAGGTGGTGTGGGGGCCCCACCCTTGTCTCCCAGGTGGCTGGCTGCAGGCAGTGCCTGGCCGGTGATGAAAGAGGGGCGCCTCCCTCCCCTCCTGCCCCAAATCGCACGACCTCCCCTTGAGGCCTCTAATCACTGGCCCAGAGCTGGGAGTCCTGTGGTTGGTGGGTGGGCAGGGGGCTGTGACAGGCAAGGCAGGGGGAGCTGAGGCTACATGTCAGGTGGGCGCGGGTAGAAGGGTGCTGGGTGCTCAGCCTCACAGCAGTGCAGACAGTACGTGGTCCCCAGGGATTCCTCCTGGACCCTGTTTGACTTGATTATGTTCTCTGCTCACGTCCTCCAGGGGCCGCCCTGGCTCATGCCCCCGTCTCGGCCTTGGCCCACTGGGCGTGCCCAGGCTCTGGCCCTGCCCTTTCTCCTTACTTTTTGGTCTCTAGCCAATTTTGTGGGATGTACCCCATCTGCCCATTTCCTACTTCATGACTTTTGCAAATGCTGTTCCCTCTGCTTGAATTCTTTTCCCCTAAATACCTTTTCCCCAGAAACACTCTCTACCCTCCACCCCCCCACCACACACACACTGCATGCTGGTAAATGCTAGTGCTAGCCGGTTGAGTTTCTGGAGGGGAACAAAACGCCCTGATCTGTAAATATTTCCATCATGGCCAGTTTAAAGCGACCAGCGTGCATCATCGCTGAGCACACTGGGTGCTGGCAGGCCTTTGGCAGGTGTGCCGACACCCTCAGCACCACCTGCTCCTCCTTCTGAGCTCCTCCCTCCTCCCTGATCCGTCAGCAGGCCTGGCACTTTTACCTCGTGGCCTTTGCCCCACCTGTAATTGTGCCTTGATTCTTGGGGTGATTGCTTTAATCGTCTCACTCCCCCCCTCACTGCGGGGCTTCCTGGTAGGCAGGGGCAGGCTCACCTGGGCCGTGGCTGGTCCCTGGGGGCAGGCACAGCGCTGGCTTCTGGAGAGGCGGAGGGAACACAGTCAGGCTACGGCCCATCGGGGGCCCTGCCCCCGGGCCTGGCAGGAGCGCGGCGGGGCCGCCCTCCCAGCAGCAGGGCCAGCCGGCAGCTCCAGCCCTTCGTGCGTGGTGTCACCCTTGCCACCAGGACAGTTGGGAGAAATCCCCTTTTGGGTGACATTTCTAAGCTGATTCATGAGGCTGAGATTTTCTTCCTTGATTTCACCAGTTTCTTCTTTGGTGAATGTTTACATGTGCCCTTGACTCCATTACCATCAGAGCTGTTCCTTTTCTTTTCTTTCTTTCTTTTTTTTAAAAAAAGATTTATTTTTATTGTTTTTGACAGAGAGAGAGAGAGATACAGAGACAGAGACAGAGACAGAGAGAGAAGGGGGAGGGCCCAGAACAGTCTCCATAGTTGCACATCATTGGTTTTCCACATAGTTTCCTTCCACAGGTGGGCGTGGGGCTGCACAGGGCAGGAACTGGGCCAGGGTCTCACCCCAGTGAGAACTGAACTGGGGGCACTCCCCAGCTCAGCACATGGGTCCGCATGGGCGGGGACCAGGACTCGATCCTTGGTCCCCGGGGCTGCAAAGTGAGCGCTCAACCCACTGAGCCATCCCGGCTTCCCCTTCTTTATTTTTTTAAAGAGTTATTTTATTGTTTTTGACAGAGACAGAGAGAGACAGAGACAGAGAGAAGGGGGAGGGCCCAGAGCAGTCTCCATAGTTGTACATCATCAGTTTTTGACATGGCTTTGTTCCACACAGGTGGGTGGGGGGCTGCACGGGACCTGGAACCAGCTGGGGGCCCCCCGCATGACTGGGTCCCCGGTCCTGGGCCGCAAAATGAGCGCTCAACCCACTGAGCCATCCTGGCTTGCCCTGTTTTTTTCCTTGATTTGTGAGACTTGTATACACGTCTTATGGGCAAGCTTTCCCCATCTGCCCTTTGTTTTCCCACTTCAGTATTTTTCTTTTTTTTCCTTATAGACATGTGCATGTTTTATGTACAGCAGGACCCTGGAAAGTTGTCACTTGCTCACAGTTACCCAGCCGGTTGGGTGAGGGGCAGGACTCTAACCCAGCACCATGCGGCCTGAGCCTGTTTCACCCTCTGCTCTACCTGGGACTTGAACAGAGTCACCGTCTATCCTCATGGCAGGTGCCAGCTCATGTGTCCCCTTCCAGCCTCCCTTTTTTTTTTTTTAAGATTTATTTTTATTGTTTTTTGACAGAGAGACAGACAGAAAGAGACAGAGAGAAGGGGGAGGGCCCAGAGCAGTCTCCATAGTTTACAACATTAGTTTTCCATAGAGTTTTACTCCACAGGTGGGCGCGGGGCTGCACAGGGCAGGAACTGGGCCGGGAGCCTCCCGCATAGGCCCCGGCAAGAACTGAGCTGGGGGCACACCCCAGTTCAGCACATGGGTCCGCCTGGGCCAGGATTCGATCCTCAGGCTCCAGGGCTGCAAAGCCAGCGCTCAACCTGCTGAGCCATCCCAGCTTCCCCCCAGCCTCCACGTTGATGGGTGTGCTATGTCTCTTGCCTGCCTTCCTTTATCCTGTGCTCTTTAGTTGGTACCAGCCTTTTATTCATTTGAGAGGCACAGCCTAGTGATTTTTAGTAAAGTTATATTATCCAGTTCAGAATATTTGCCTCACCTGGAAACACTCCACAGCCCCATCCCCACATTCTCACGTCCAAATCCTTTGTCCTTCAAGTTTTAGCTAGAATATCCTGGGACTTTGTGCGTGTGTGTTCCCTTGGCACGTTCTGGCTGGGACACACTGTCCCGGTCCCCACATGTGTGCCCCACCTCCAGCCTGGAAACCCCTCCATCTCTGTGATCTGGGGCATGGCTGCCACAGACCTTCAGCAAATATTTGTCAACGAACAAAAACCTGTCAATGAACAGGTTTCTCGAGAGGCAGGTGAGGCGGCTGAAAGCAATGACTCCTGAAGGCACTTTGGGTCACTTTCCACATTTTCTATGTCAGACCGGGTCCACAAAGGGCCTCCCACGCTGACCAGACAGGGTTAGGCTGGACTTTTGGCTCCAAAACTGACAAGGTGGGGTTGGGGGCGGGGTAGAGACTGAGCTGTGGGAGGCAGCACTGCAGCCCTTTCAGAAGGAGGGATTAGGAGGGCTTTGGGCGCCTTTGTCCGGAGGAATTGTGGGAAGTAAGGTTATTCAGCTGTGGGTGGGGACAGGTGAAGGAAGGAGCGCTGGGCTCCAGTGCCCAGCAGCTGTGTGGGACAGGGTCAGTCATGGGATGCTGGACACTTGGGAGCACTTGGGTGAGGAAAGGCAATGGCAAGGACCGCCCCCACCCCCAGCCAGTGAGACCAAGTGCCAAGGCGGTGCGCCTCGCTGGGGGAGTGTAAGAGTCCTAGATGCTGCCAGTGGGAAGACGCCCCCCTGGGAGCTGTGCTGGAGCCAGGGGGAAGTGACTTCATGGCCAGCTAGGCGCAGGGGCTGGGGGAAGGCCTGCGTCTGGTCAAGTCCTTTGCCATTTTTAAATTGGGCTGTTTGCCTTTTGTTGTCGAGTGTCAATCTTTACATATTCTGGATTCTAGACCCTTACCCAGAGCTGGGATCTGAACCTGCTCTGAATGCTGCCCCGTCCCAGTCTCCCTGGGGCTGGTGGAGTGGGGCCCAGGTTTATTACTTGTCCGGCTTGCTCCCTCTCTCTCACTTGCACTGTGACCACCATGCTTGAGGATCTGAGTGGCTGGGGTGCTTAGAGGGCTGCAGGGAAGGTGGCTGGAGTGGGGTGGGGATAGGGAGGCCCGGTTCTAGCTCCTGCAGGCTGCTGTGGGGTTCAGACCCATTGGCCACCCCCAGGCTGTCCTGAGCACTGTGGGAGCCACAAACCCCGCAGTTGCTGGATGAGTGGGGGCTCAGGGAAGTGTTCTGTTGGCTTCAGCAGAGGTTCTAGGGTATGGGAACCCCGACTACCCCCAGCATCTCAGCAAATGAGGGCTGTCCTGCAGTTCAGAGGTGACAGACACACTGAGAGGCACATCATGACTCTGGCATCTCATGCTGGGACCCCAAGACCCAGAGAGGGTGGGAATGAACCCATGGCCACACAGCAAGATCAAGACTGACCCTGAGATTGGAGCTTGTGGCACAGTGCTGTGGGCACAGGGATTCTGAGCCCAAGTCTCCCCTCTGACTAGGGAAGAATGTTGTGGTCTGTCTTTGCATAGCCCCAGGGACAGGCAGCTCACCACCTCTGGAGCAGCCTGTAACATTGCTGGGTGACTTTGATAAGAAGGATGCTACAGCCAGGCTCCCTCTTTTATATTCAGTCACTAGATAGACATAATTGCACCCCAAAGACTGGTGTCCCCACGCCAGGTGCATTTTCTCAGGATGGGGGTTGGGAGCATGCCCTCAGGTGCTCATCTGTAAATGAGACATGGCCACTCCTCCTGGGCTAGCAAGAGGGAGGAGGGGCCTGGCTGTGGGGACCTTGGGCCAGCTGAGCTGAGCTGAGCTGTCACATCCTTGACCAGACACAAAGGGAGAGTGACTTTCAGGGTCTCTCAGAGGAAAGAGTTGGGCAGGGCTTGGTTTTTACCTGGCGGATCCTGGCAGATCTGTGGGGGCCGCCTCTGTGGGGGTTCCTGGAGACCCTCTTCATGGGCCAGCCCGAGGCCGCCCACTGCTTGCTGGGCAGGAGGGGTGGACAGTGGAGGCCCTGGAGGCTGGCACTGCCCATCCTGAGGGTGCCCTGGGAAAAGTCCCTGCCCTCACTGGCCTCAGTTTCTCCATTTGTGAGTCATGGCACTGGCTCCACCTCTGAGGGCCTGTGTGCTGTCCTGGGAACCAGGGGACAGAGCACTCTATGGGCTTCTGTCCCCCTCAGTGTCTGATGCCCCGGTCCCTGCCCTTCCTTGTTCCTAGACGTAGCACCAGCCTCCACGGAGGGCCCTGCTGGTCCCTCCTGCCGAGCAGCTGTGGAGATTTCTAGAAGGCACAGCTGTCTTAACCAAGGGCACCCCCCACCCCTCTTCCCCTGTGCCTGCAGGGTCTGGCTGCTCTTTGACAGGGAAGGCCCTAGTCTGCTTGGCCAAATCCTATTCTCATTGTTTTTTCCTCTTCTGTTAAAACAAATACAGACAAGTACAAAAGATACTGCAACCAACACGCACCACCCAAAATAAACGCATTCAACATTTTATCACATTTCCTTCAGATCGTGTTTAAAAACGGAAACACTTGAGACCCAGTGAGAGCCCTCCAGGGCCCCCTCCCTGGGCGCCCTGCCCGCCTCTTAGGTTCCTGAACCGCTGGGGCGTCCAGTTCCTTCAGTCACTCTCTGCTTCTCCGACGTGGTTCACCTGGGCGCAGCCAGGCAGCTGCTTCGATTTCTGGCAATATGTTTCTGTGACCCATGGTGACACCTGCTCTTTATTTAGGCTGGTGGCAGACCCCCCCACCCCCACTCTGGGAAGTCTCTCCGGATCCTCCCAATGGGGGAGCGATGGGTCTGCGTGCCCCTGCACACCCACAGGCCTGGCTTTTCCTAGCCCCCAAAGCGCAGGGCCAGGCCGCAGAAAGATCCTGGAGGGGCGCACATACCCCGGGTCCTGGCCTGGGGTCATGGATGGGGGCGGAGGGCCGGCGGGAAGACGGCTGCATACACCGAATGCAGGTGGGAAAGGCGGGGGAAGTAGGGCGCGCACCAATCAGAGGCCCTCACCACGTTCTCTCCCGGCCCCACCTGCAGCCAAGTACCCGGCCATCAAGGCCCTGATGCGGCCGGACCCTCGTCTCAAGTGGACGGTGCTGGGGCTGGTGCTGGCGCAGCTGCTGGCCTGCTGGCTGGTGCGCGGGCTGGCGTGGCGCTGGCTGCTCTTCTGGGCCTACGCCTTCGGCGGCTGCGTGAACCACTCGCTGACGCTGGCCATCCACGACATCTCTCACAACGCCGCCTTCGGCACGGGCCGCGCTGCCCACAACCGCTGGTTCGCCGTCTTCGCCAACCTGCCGGTGGGCGTGCCCTACGCCGCGTCCTTCAAGAAGTACCACGTGGACCACCACCGCTACCTGGGCGGCGACGGGCTGGACGTGGACGTGCCCACGCGCTTCGAGGGCTGGCTCTTCTGCACGCCGGCCCGCAAGCTGCTCTGGCTGGTGCTGCAGCCCCTCTTCTACTCGCTGCGGCCGCTCTGCGTGCACCCCAAGGCCCTGACCCGCATGGAGGTGTGCAACGCCCTGGTGCAGCTGGCGGTCGACGCGGCCATCTTTGCCTTCTGGGGGCTCAAGCCCATGGTCTACCTGCTGGCCAGCTCCCTCCTGGGCCTGGGCCTGCACCCCATCTCCGGCCACTTTGTGGCTGAGCACTACATGTTTCTCAAGGGCCACGAGACCTACTCCTACTATGGGCCCCTCAACTGGATCACCTTCAACGTAGGCTACCACATGGAGCATCACGACTTCCCCAGCATCCCGGGCTGCAACCTGCCCCTGGTACGTGGCTGCACGGGCAGGGTTTTGGTGGCCGAGGGCAAGGGGCGCTTGGCATCCAGGGAGGCGGGGGTGGGGGTGGGGCGTGGGTAGGGTCAGGGCCATGCTCTGGCCTCCTTTTCCTTTTGTATTGATCACGGGGTGGCCATGTTTTCAGCTGTGGTCCCCAGGGCAAGGGCAAGGGCAAGGGCATGGGCATGGGCATACAGTACAGGCATATACCCGGCTGGAGAATAAGGAGTTACATTCTGGGGGTGGGGTGGGGCCCAAGGGGCACTTACAGTTTATGCCCCTTGGTTTAATGAAAAGAGGTTTCAGTGCAGCTATGACACGTACTGCCTGTGCATCCTTAGCCAAGCCACTTGACCTCTCTGTGCCTCGGCTTCCTCTCCTGTGAAATGGGGCAGCGGTAGTGATCCTTTCCCTGCTCACTTCTTGTCACTGCCCTGTGGTCTCCCCCCTCCCCTCCCCAATGGCACAGAGCGGAAGCCTCCAGGCCTGGAGCCTCTGTCTCGGGAGACGTGGGCATGGAGGATTTCTGGAGGAGTGGGTGGTGGTGGAGGGGTCCCAGCCTGTCTTAGGTGGGTTACAAAGAGCTGAGGTGCCCTAAAGCACAGGGCTGGAGCATGCAGCAGAGAGGTCCTGTGTATGTGGGCGTGCACACAGCTGTGTGCCTATGAGTGTGCCCCGTGTGGACATGTGTTTGTGCATGTGGTTTTGTGTGAGCACTTGTCTGGGTGTGCAGGTATTTGTGCCCTGGCCTGTAACTGGAGTCCAACAGCCTGTGTGTCCAGCCCTGGCTGTGCAGCCCCCTCCCCTCCCCTCCCCGCCTTCCCTCACTGTCCTTCCCCTCCTCTCCTGCTGAAGGTACCGAGGTCCTGCTCTGTGCTGGGTACCATGTCACTTACACCTCGCCACAGCTGATATGGCAGATGCCCTCATTACCCCTCATGCCCATTTCACAGAAGAGAAGGCCGAGGCTCAGAGAGGGGAGGTGCCTGCCTTAGGAAGTGGCAGAGCCAGAACCTGGACCCTAGGAGGTCATGGAAGTGCTTTTACTTCTTCTGAGCAAAGTGAATGGCTCCCTGCTCACACTCACACAGGCTCCCTTGTCTCCGAGTGCCCTCCTCAGCTAGAAAGCAGGCCTTGAGCACCAATGTGTCCTCCATGGGGGCGGGGAGTGCTCACCAGGTGTGGAGGCTGGGAGCTGGAGGGGAGGGGTGCAGGGCCAGCCTTTGGGAAATGACAAGTCCTGAGGCTGTGACGGCTGGGCTGGAGGTGGGGGAGCCAAGGCCAGAGGGGTTGGCTGGCTGGAGAGGAGCATGGACATGACCATGGTGTAGGACTCAAGCCAGGCTGTGCCTCAGAGCTCGCAGGGGCTTGAGGGGAAGAGACCCCGGCCCGCCCAGGGCTCCTGCCTGGATCAGAAAGTTAGGGGAGGGGTGGGGACACATTTAACGTGGGGCTGGGACCATGGACACTGTTCATGCCCTGGGCCAGCCAGCCTGCCTCCTGCCTGGCTGAGCTGTTATGGGTACGCTGGGAGGGGACAGGGAGGTACGTGTATGCACATGTGCACTCACATGTGTGCTCACGTGCAAGCCTGCCTGCACATGTGTGTGGCAGAGGCTGGTTTGTGCCTGGGCACAGCCTCTAACGGTCCCTCCCCTGCAGGTGCGGAAGATCGCTCCCGAGTACTATGACCACCTGCCCCAGCACCACTCGTGGGTCAAGGTACTCTGGGACTTTGTGTTTGAGGACTCCCTGGGGCCCTACGCCAGGGTGAAGCGGGTGTGCAAGCTGGCAGAGGACCGCCTGTGAGCCTGACCGCAGGCGCCGCGTGGATGGACCCTCTGCACCCTGGCCAGCTGGCTCCGGCCTCCCCTGCCTGCCACTGGCTGCTGAGCTGGCAGTCGTGCCCCCCTGGGCAGCCTAGTGCCCAGACTGGTTTGGCCACATGTGGTTCCTGCACTCTGGGCTGTCTCCCGGGACCCCGGGGACCATGCCTGGTGACAGGGGCACAGGCTGCAGCCTGGAGACCTTGGTCGGCATGTGGACATGCCACTGTCTCGGCTGCATGGGACCTGGCCCTGCCATGGGTGCTCTGTGCCCGGCGTCCATGGAGCTGATGTTGGGTGTTCCCAGGCCCTAAATTAAATCAGCATTGTTTTCACATCCACAGATGTACTTCTGAGGGGGTGCCCTTGGTTGCAGCCACGGCCTCGGAGAACTTGGGTCCCCGCCAGCCCCGCAGGTGGGCCCTAAGTTTCACCCCACCTGCTTCCTGCCCATGGGGAGCGCTGTTGCTCCCACTGTGGTGGGATTCCCTGAGGGCCCTGCCATGGTGGGTGGCCAGCCTTCAGGGGTATAGGCAGCAGAGGGCCCCTGTGTGCACTGAATCCACAAGGCTCCAAAGCCCCTCATCACCCGCCTTCCCTCCTCTGCACCCTGCTGGGCTGGGTGCTGCTGACATTGCCTGGGTACCTGTGGTCCTCACTGAGGATGCAGGTGGACTGTGGGGTGGAGCGGAAGGCAAAGCCTGCTTCAGGTTCTGCACCACCATCAAGGCCGAGTTGTGTGCCTGCCTGTCTGTAGTGATGGGCTGGACAGGACGTTCTCCCGGCCCTGCTGGTCACAGCGCTTGCAGACTCCCATGTTCCAGGCACTGGTCACTCAGGGCCCATCTCCCACTCTGCTGTGGGATGTGGCTCCCCCTCCGTCCTTCCCATCTGAATTCAATCCAGCTGCCTAGCACCCAAGGCCCCCACCTGGTCCTACTGCTCCTGGCCACGTCGGTCGTGCCCTTCCCCCCAGAGAGGCAGCCCCCCCGGCCGGGAGGAACCGGAGCCACGTGAGAGAGCAAGTGGGAGCCAGGTGTGTGGACAGAAGCGTTTATTACCACGTGGACACAGACACCGCCGTGCGTGACAGACCTTCCCACGGGATGCGGGGAGGGAGCTGTGTGGACAGCTCGCACTGCCAGCCATGGTGCTAACAGTGTCACCTACGAGAAGACGGGGAAACCATCTAATAAAGCGCATGATTTGGGGGCGTCTTCTCTATAAACCAAAAAAAAAAAGTACACTTAAATAGGCAAATATAAAATACAAAAAAGGCGAGTAGACCTGGTGTTCTGTGTCAGGTAGGATCTAAAAATCCCAGGAACTGAACTGTTTCCTCATTTTAATATTTTATCACAGGTACGCCTTAGCCTCAGAGCGTGCGCGCGTGAGCTGGAGGCCTGGGCCGGCTGCTCGCTGTCCCCGCTGTTGGGCAGACTGCGTCTCGGGTGGCGGCAGGCCGAGCGCGCTAGGACGTGCTGATCCCACTCAGCTCCTGCCGGATGGCTGTGGGACAGGAAGGGGAGGCAGGCTCAGGGGCTGCGGGACCAGGGGCCGCGTTCCCACAGGCACCCCCATGCCCCTTGGGGTCCCCTGGAGCCCCACCCAGGTTCCCAGAGGTCAGAGGCACAGACTGGGGTGATAGCCAAGCTCTGGTGGGTCTCAGTCCCTTGAGGTGGAGCTGCCCCTCCCCATTAGAGGATGAGCTGGGGGGCGCGTGCACGTAAGTGCGTACGTGTGTGCGCGTGTGTGACCTGCCCGCGGCCTCAGCTGTGGAGGGGCCGGCAGGCTGGTGGGCATCCCGGTTCTGCCCAGATGACCTGGGAGACCCTGGCCTGAGCTGGTCCCCTATCAAGTAGGGCCAGGGGCTTCTCCTGCTCTCCTCCCAGCCTCCTGTCCCCCCAGATTTGGGCCTTTCCCCGACAGACCCCTGGGCCTGGAGCCAAAGGCCAGGGGAAAGAGCCGAGGGCTGCGCACTTATCAAGTAACAAGGGGCGTTCCTCAGCGCCCCTGAACTGCCCAGCTTCCCCACGGCCGCTTAGCACCTCCACCTGCAGGCCAGAGACGAGTGTCCCAGCATGCTCTTGGCTTTGCAGCCAGGCTGGCTGGGCAGCTCCAGCCTTGGGGGCCACGTGGGAGGGGCTCCAGGCAAGAAAGCTGGGGTAATAGCTGGCCTCTGTCTCCAGCTCTGTCTCTCTCTCCTCAGTCATCAAGTCCTTATCTGCCCAGCTCAGGCCCAGAGGGGCCTGGGCAGACAGGCATGAGTGCGCTGCTGGGCCCAGGGCCGGGTGTGGCTCTGTCCCGGCTCTGGGTCTGCAGATGCCCCAGGCAAGTGCCCACCCAGCCTCCTCCCTCTCTCCAGTGAGCAGGCAGCTCTGCCCCCACCCAGCCTCCTCCCTGTCCAGTGAGCAGGCGGCTCTGCCCCCACCCAGCCTCCTCCCTGTCCAGGGAGCAGGTGGCTCTGCCCCCATCCAGCCTCCTCCCTCTCTCCAGGGAGCAGGTAGCTCTGCCCCCACCCAGCCTCCTCCCTCTCTCCAGGGAGCAGGTAGCTCTGCCCCCACCCAGCCTCCTCCCTCTCTCCAGGGAGCAGGTAGCTCTGCCCCACCCAGCCTCCTCCCTGTCCAGGGAGCAGGCAGTTCTCTGCCCCCCAGCCCCCTGCTGTCACTTCATTCCCCCCCCCCCCCCCCCCCCCCCCCCCCCCCCCCCCCCCCCCCCCGCCCCCCTCCCCCCTCCTGGGCTGAGCCAGCCCTGCCCACACCTTTCCTTTTCCTCTGGCTGCAGATCTGAGCCAGCTGATCAAAGGCTGGAAGGGCTGGTGTGATTCACGGAGAAAAGGCCCTGCCCTCTGGAACCAGGGGCTCTTTTGGGGGAACCACCTTCCTGTTCCCCAGCCCAGGGTCCAGCAGGCTGTGAACTGGGTCAAGCCCATAAGTTGTCTGTGGCTTCTTGGTCCCCCTAAACCCCAAGAAGGCAGTAGTCACATCACCTCAAACCCAGTGACTGGAGGCAGCAGATCAGAAAAGGCCGCTGAAATACAGACACAGGCTGGCTGGCAGCCCGCGGCTCTGAACACATCCTCCATCACTCTCCCCTCCCCTGCTGGGAGAAGTGCCAGGTGTGTGACACACCACCCGGGAGGAGTGTACACTTAGGCAAGTCCCTTAACTTGTCAGAGCCTCAGTTTTCTCAACTAGTGAATGGGGAGGGTGATGTGGGCTGTTAGGAGGAAGAAGGGAACCCCCTAAGTACAAACCTGAAGGACTTCGGAACCTGGTGCCCGCCCCGCACATCCGAGAGCCCCGCCCCGGCCAGGCCATCCTGGCCCAGCTGCTCTGCAGCTTTGGTGCGGCCATGCCCTTGTCAAGGACCCGGTGCAGCCCTGCCCTCGTTAAGGACCTGGTGCAGCCATGTCCTCGTCAAGGGCCCGGTACAGCCCCGGTGCAGCCCTGCCCTCATCAAGGGCCTGGTGCAGCCCTGCCCTTGTCAAGGATCCTGTGCAGCCCCGGTGCAACCCTGCCCTCATCAAGGGCCCAGTGCAACCCTGCCCTCGTCAAGGGCCCGGTGCAGCCCTGGTGCAGCTCTGTACTCAGTCAAGGACCCGGTGCAACCCTGCCCTCGTCAAGGGCCCGGTGCAACCCTGCCCTCGTCAAGGGCCCGGTGCAACCCTGCCCTCGTCAAGGGCCCGGTGCAGCCCTGCCCTCATCCAGGGCCCGGTGCAGCCTGCCCTGCGGTGAGGCCCCAGGTGGGCCCTCCACTCACCATCGATGATCTCCTCCTTCACCTTGTGGAGCTCTCGAACCACCTCCTCAAGGATCTCCTGTGAGAGCAGAGCCCCAACTGAGGGACAGGCGAGCTGGCCTAGTGGGGTGGTGAGTCTGCAGGGCAGGGCCTCCTGGCCTCCTTGCAGACCCCAGCCCTCAGCTCCACCCACACCCACGCCAGGGGCAGGATGTGTGTGCGTGGGGGAGGGGGATGCTTCATGCTGGTGATGGCATGGGCTGGGGACAAATGCTGTGAGCCTCTTTCCTACAGGGACCAGAGACAGTCGCCAGGCTCCTCTGGCCTCTTGGGGCAGTACACACTCACCTGTTTCATCCTGTCCAAATCGAAGGCATCCAGGGCCATGTCATTCACACTTCCTGCCGGCTTCATCCTGGGGAGAGGATGGCAGGGTGCGGTCAGGTGGGAGGTGGAGCCTGGTGGGCGCCTAGCATGCCAGGGACGGAATGTGAGGAGGGGACCTGGGCGCACGCCCCACAGCCTCCTGCTCGGGGGTCCGAGCCCTGCCCTCTTCCCATCATCCTTTTTGGTCTTTGCTTTTATCTCTGGCCACTTTTTAGCTATGTGACAAGGACTCTGATGCCCTGTTGCCACCTCAAGAGGGCCTCATGGAAACTGTGACTGTATTTCCCAACCCAAGAGTCAGGATGTGGGGTACAACAGAGGAGCTGCTTTCTGTTTTGAGAGCTCACACACATGTGGCCATGTGAGCAGACAGTGTCACACATCTCACGCTGCCGCCCCTGGAACGCAAGGAGCGTCAGCAAGCCAGTCCTCAGTGTGTGTGTGGGTCTACGCTCCTGGCTAAACTGAGACTTGGGGAAAACTAGTAACAATGGCCTGCCATACACACAGTGTACAATCACAAGCACTGTCCCATAAACGCTCATCCTGAGGCACCCACTGCCCACACACACAGCTCCTGAGCCCAACGTCTTCAGGGAACGCCCAGGCTGGGTTCTGCTCCTTTGAGGCAGAGCTGTCAGTGTCCTGGACTGCCCGTCTTTGGGAAGTTCCTGAGTGAAGGCCAGCTGCTACTCATTGGGCCGTCTCTTTCACGTGAGCCCTCCTGGAAGATCTGGTCATTTTCAAACAGGACCACAGTACAAGCCTCCAGGGTCCGATTTCTCCCCCCATGGGAAGCAATGGGGCCACGCCACCCACTGCAGGACTGTGGTCACAGGGTGCACACTTCCAGTTATAAGGCGACACCG
This sequence comes from Craseonycteris thonglongyai, assembly GCA_004027555.1. NCBI lineage: Eukaryota > Metazoa > Chordata > Mammalia > Chiroptera > Craseonycteridae > Craseonycteris > Craseonycteris thonglongyai. The sequence continues at coordinate 55,533 of PVKE010003410.1, read as the reverse complement.
TACACAGCACGGTGACTGCAGTCAAAAGTACTGCACTGAATGCTCGACAGTAGCTAAGAAAGATCCTGAGAGTTCTACACACATACACACACACACACACACCCCACCCCACACATGTGCATGCACATGTACACACACACACACACACACGGTGACTTGTGAAGTGACAGCTGTGTGAACTAGTTTCACTGGTCATCATTTCACAACACACATATATGAAGTCACCAGTTGCCTGCCTCAAACTTGCACAATGAGAGATGCCAATTATCTTTCAATGAGGCTAGAAAAAACCCCACCGAGAGATATAGAAGTTCAGTGGTCCAGTGCACAGAAGTGCATGAATAAGAAAGGAAAAGGAAGTGCTCCCACACCCTTCCTGGATGATGAACTCAAGGAAGAGGCCAAACGTGGCCCTGAGTGAGTTTGTGAGGAACTTTGTGGGGAGAGCAGTCCAGTGGGGAGGTCTGAAGTCCGTTACAACAACAATTCTCTGGGTCACTGGGACAAACTGCTTCACCTCTGTGTGGACCCCACAGTCCCAGTCCCGAAGGTAACACGAGGGGCGGCGTGAGCTCAGCGCTGTGACCGCCTGACGGGCAGTTTTGCACACCCCTTTGGGGCTGCCTGTGGAGCTGGAGGATGGAGCTGTCTGAGAGCCGGAGAGCCTGCCCTGATCATGCTCTTGCCCTGGGAGGGACGCAGTCACCTCTCCAGCAGCAGGAAGTGGCTCAGCCCGGGCACCCTGCCCCCTCCCGGGCCCCTGCTTCTGTGCCTGCCCCACTCTGGCCCACTCCCTTCACAGCTAGAGCTTGCATCCCAAACTGGACTCTGTAACAGCGCCCTGTGCTTAGAGCTCATGGGCTGGGCTCCGACACAGAAGAAAATCCGAACTTCTCACCATGCGACCCCTTCCTACCCCTGCAGCCTCACCTTCCTCTGCCTGCCCCACTTTCCATCACGTTCCAACCAGGCGGGCCTCTTTCTGTTCTTTGAACTTGCCAGGCCGGTTGCCAGCCCAGGGCCTCGGCACGTCCACTCCTACAGGTCCGAAGGCTCCTCCTCATCCAGGTCAACCCGAACGCCGCCTTGGCGAGAGGCCTGCCCAGGGCACTCGCTAAAGCACCTGTCCCAGAGCTGCCCACCATGTGCCCCTCTGGGTCTCCTGTAGGCACCTCTCAGTGTGCACAGCCTCCCAACAGAGACGATTCCCTGCCTCTTGTGGTGAGCAACGGAGACAGTTCTTAGTACGGGTTCTAGAAGCCTGCAATTCTGGCCACACGGCCCGTGGTTACGACATGGCTGTTTGTCTCTTAACTTTTGGGGCAGCGTCAGTTTCAGATATCCTATCCTGTTACCACACCAGCTTTTGGTTTGGGAAATACGGTCAGCAAATCCCTGGGGAAACGGGCCCTGCAGGGGCGGGGGCGGTCTGGGCCAGCACCGGGATTAGGGGAGCTGTGGGATGTTATGTGGCCAGGGAGCACTTCCCGGCCCACACGGCTGGCCACACGGCCACCCTGGGAGGCAGGGCTTGACAGATCTCTTCACTGGCTGGGGTCTAGAGGCCTAGAGAGGTCCCCTGGCTTGACCAATGACACAGTTAGTGAGCACAGAGCTGGGACTTGATGGCGGCTCCTCTTCCTGCATCTCTGGACAGGTACTCCCCTCCCAGGACTCAGTCCCTCCCTCTGAGAGGAGAGGAAGGAGGGGTCTGCACGGTCCCTGAGGTCCCCCAGCCCTACCTGTCCTCAGGTGGGCAAGAACAGATCACCCTTTCCCAGAGCACAGGGTTAGATGACAGGACATGGGACGCGGTCTGGGTGTTAGTCACGGGCAGGGGTGTTCAGTACCTAGAGTGAGGCTGCGACTGAAGGGGACTCTTAGCTTCGGGGCTCTTTGCCACGGACGGGGTTCTAGGGCAGTGGAATGAAACAGACATGTGAATTGGTGCGCCCCCGCCTGGGCCCCCTCGACACGCGGCCCTGCCTTCCCTGGCAGCTCACCTGGACAGTAGCGAGGACACAGGCTTCTCCACCGAGTTGCTCCGCTCCCAGGGCTTCCGGCCAGCCTCTGTCAATTCATGTCATGGACGCAGAGCCTCAGGGCCGGGAGCCCCTCCCCCCCTCTTCCTGCAGGAGCCCTCCCAGTGCTGTGGGTGCAGAGCCTGCCAGGAAGGCTGGCTCTGAGCGGCACTGGGGGGCTCCTCGGTCCCAGCCCCCCTTTGGCTCAGGCAGCTCTTACAGGGCTGTAGATGGCATGGCTGTCACCCTGTGGTCCCCCACTCAGGACACCAGTTCCCTGGACCCAGGTGACCTTGACTCAAGTCCCCGCACCATTGCAAGTCCACTCTCTTTGGAACATGAACTGGTGAGGGAATCTCTCAACTACGACTCCAGGGACGTCAGCAGTGGGTTGAGCAGGGTGGACGTCGGCTCACCCTGGGGGCCATGTCTGCTTTTGGGGGCCAGGCCCCTGGGACCCCAGTGCACTGACTGTCCACTGATTCACTGGTCCTCCCCACACACTATAGCTGGCCTTTCCCATCCTGGGCTTGAGGGCTGGTTTATCTTTCCTTTCTCTTTCATAAGTGGTATTAAATCATATTTCATTTTATTCCAAGAGATTTGTTGAACTGAATTGAACTCACTAACTTTGCTGGATGAGCAGAGGCAGAAGAACCCCCCACCTGACCCTGCCCCCACCTCCTGCCCCCTGCCCCTGCCCCTGCTTCTGCCCCCGCCAGGCAGCAGAGGACCGCCTGGAGCTGAGCCCGGAGCCTGGGCTGACTGAGGGTCCCAGGAAGTCTCCTCAAAGGCACCCTCTGGGACGGACACACACTGAGCCTGTAGGCATGAGGCCTTGAGCAAACCACTTACCCACACTGACCTTCAACCTCCTAACCCAGGAAAACACCTAACCCATGCTCGGGGGCAGGAGGCTTTCAGTCACCCGCCAAGAGCCCACGGCACGTCCGAGGCGGGGAGGCCGTCAGCACGTCAGCAGCACATCAGCACAGAAGGCTGCTGCAGGGGAGCCATACCCCGGGGGATGGGGACAGCCTGTAGGGCCTCCCTCCTGCTGTCCTTCCCATGGTACAGGCTCTTCACTCTTCTATTACATCCCGTGTCCCTAAGCTCAGACGGGCCATTTCTGAGCCGGGTTTGGGCTGTTTCTGGTGGAGCAAGGCTCACTGGTGGCCACTGCTCACCTGTCAGTGACATTTCACGGGACGTGAATGTGACTTACACAGTGCTCTTCAGAGCCCTGGCCCAGGGCAGTGTCCTGGAGGGGGCTGGCTGGCAGCCCTGGTGGCCTGCAGGGCAGCGCCCCGCACCCCTCAGGCCCGCACTTGGTGCTGCCCCTGGAGCTCAGCATGGAGGTCACAGCCGAAGCCTGCCCCGGGCTCCTGAGAGCGGCGGTTTCCCTGAGGGTCAGGGACCCTCTGACCACCTCTGCTCATCAGACAGCCTTCCTGTCAGAGCCCTCCTGCTGTAAGACCATGCGACTGGTGCTGGGCAGGACGGCACCTCTTACCTGAGGAGGTGGGGGGCTGGCTGGTGGCTCGGGTCCCTGGAGATGGAGAGGTGCTCGGCTCTTCCTAAAAGGGCGGAGGAGGCCCGGGCGTCAGTCTGCTTACGCAGGCTGGCTAGACGGGGTAGGGACCTGTGACCTGCGTCATCTACAGAACCTCAGTGTCCCAAACGTTAAGGGACATGTGCTACTTTTGTAAGCAGCAAAATGACAAATATTCTCAACAAATGAGAACCCCAAATCCCAGTGGGGAGTTGGTGTGGCCCATGGAAGTCAGGGAAGGAGAGCCTGCACTACGCCCCACGTTTCACATGCTCATGAGCACACGGCGCCCGGGGCCTGAGTTTCAGGGAGGCAGTGAGGCCGCGAGCAGCTTCTGCGCTACCACCGGGCACTGGGAAGGGGCGGCCAGGCGGGACCCACCTAAGGTAGAGTGACCAGACGTCCCGATTTTTAACAATTTGTCCCGCGTCCCGCAGTGTTTTATTTATTTATTTATTTAAAATGTTTTTTTTTTATTGTTTTTGACAGAGAGAGAGAGAGAGAGAGAGAGAGAGAGAGAGAGAGATACAGAGACAGAGAGAGAAAACTGAACTGGGGGAGCTCCCCAGTTCAGCACATGGGTCTGCGATTCGATCCTTGGTCCTCGGGGCTTCAAAGCGAGCACTTAACCCGCTGAGCCATCCTGGCTTTCCCCCCGCAGCGTTTTAAAAAAGTCCCGATTTTTGGAAAGAATGCACGACAAGCTAGGGAACGGTGGGAAATAGACCAAATTTTTAATCAAGAACCCCCTCCCCCCCGGTCAATGGTGTCCTGCTTTACCAATGTTAAAATCTGGTCACCTTAACCTAAGGGCCTGTGTCCCCCCCACCCACCAGGCCCGTCTCCCGCCTCTGATGGCTGGTGTGAGGCCAGATGACTGGGGACCCTAGAGTGGGCTCTGCAGCTGGACTGGCTGCCAGGCTGGGCTCTGGGAGTCAGGGCCAGCCAGGAGGCAGCCTACGTCCTGGAGATGTGGCCTTGGAGGGCCCAGCACATTCACTTCCCTTTTACTGAGAGGGAGGAGGTGGTGAGAACCTAGTCTAAGGTTGTCTGTAGCCCCACTAGTCCACAAGTTCATCAATGCTGCCACCAAAATGGGTTCTCAAATCTAGCTCTGTCCTCACTACCCCTCTGCTAAAGGCCCCCAAGTCGCCTGATGGCTGGTGGGCCAGGCAGAGCTGCCCTTCTTGTGCACCCATGTCCACGGCCACGCTGCTCTCTGAGCTGGCCCCCTGCTCTGGTGCAAACTGCGGTTCATCTTAGACTTGTAAGGTGACCAGATTTTAACATTGGTAAAGCGGGACACCATTGACCAGTGGGGGAGGGGGTTCTTGATTAAAAATTTGGTCTATCTCCCGCCATTCCCTAGCTTGTCGTGCATTCTTTCCAAAAATCGGGACTTTTTAAAAACGACGCGGGACAAATTGTTAAAAAGCGGGACGTCCGGTCACCCTATCTTAGAGCCCCGGGCAAACATTGCTTCCCTGGGGGGCCTTCAGGGTTTTGGGAGTCCCCCTTGGCTCCCAGGGCCTGGTGCTCCTTCCCTCTCTGCCCTCATCACTTTCTTTGCTAGCAGTCTGCTGTGTCCTCTCCCACGTCCTAGCCATCGCTGGGTCCCCAGCACACGCACGGCCTGGCCCTTGGTGGAACTCCACAAAGCCCTCCTCTGCCAGCCCCACAGCCCTCGAGGCTGCCAGGGTGCCATGGGGCACCAATGTAACTGGTCCCTCCTGGTCCAGGAACTGGCCGGTGGCCAGCAAGTGCCAGAGTGCCTGCCTGAGCCATGTAACTGCACATGCGGGGCTCTTTCCTCTTAAATGATGCTTGTGTGTCCTCCACTAGTTATGAACGTAAATGTGTTCAGTGACGGGAGTCTGGGAAACACTGGAATGTATAACAAGGAAGAGCTACCCATCAGTGTCCCACCCACCCCGCCCTGGTGTGGAGCTTTCCTAGCCCCACTCTCGCGAGAGGAGGTCGGGGTGTGGAAGGGGCCTGCTGACCGTGTGGGGATGGGCGCAGGCCCTCCTGCCCCTACTCCTTCTACAGATCACCAGTGAAGCATCTATCACAAGTATGTCTAGACCAGGTGCACCTTGGTGTCCCAAAGATGTGGCTTGGGGCCAGAGAGCCTTCCTGGTCTGTTCACACTGGTGGGTGAAGGGCAGGGCTGGGGGTGTTGCTCACCGTTTGGCTTTCGTCTTCCTTTTTATCGGCCGGCTTGTCTGATTGGGAGGCTGCTTTCCTCCTAACAGGGAGAAGATACTAATCAGTCCCGGAAGGTCTTCACACCAACCCAGGCACCTCCTCTGTGCTGGACACAGCTTGGTGCTCAGGTGTCCCGTTGGGGGTTGGGGGGCTGACACATTCTGTGTGAAGGAGGCAGCATGTCCAAGCAGCCATCTGGTCTGTGGCAATGCCTGGTTAGTGTCCAGGGCAGAGGGGATGGGGCCCGGGAGACATACTCGTAGTTATCTCTGTTGCAGTACCTGAGGGCTGGGGGTAAGTTGGTTTGCATCCTGCCTGGGTTCTCGGGGGCCTGGGTGGCAGCTTCCCTTCCAGGCTGCTCAGGACCAGGCTACATGGGACAGGGAAAGGGGCCCCTCTGGGCTGCAACCGTCACAGCCAGGACCGTGGGATCAGTGCATGCAGGCTGACCTGCCTGGGTGTGCAGAGCAGTCCCTCTTCTGGTACCCAGTGTGGAACACCACTCAGGCCTGGGACAAGCTCGGAAGCCAGACTGTAGGTGGTGGGAGCTGGTGCCCTCCAGCCATCTCACACATTCCCCACAGGCGTGAGTTCTCTTTGTACTAAAAACTCACTGCTATTTTTTTTTTGTTAGCTCCGTGGTCACCTGCATCTGGCTAATTCCCTAATAGGCCAGTAATGTGCCCCAAAGACATGCCTTTGGGCATCTTCAACTCTGTGGTGACAGTGCACATAACCTGCAGAACTCGTGAGCTGAGCTGCTCATCAGGAAGGGAGCTGGCCTGATGTGTGAGGGGCCACCGGCTGGCTGTCACCAGTTTGGTGACAGGGCCCACACTGCAGCCTTCTCAGGGCTCCTTCTTCAGTCTCTCATCTCAGGAAGAAGGGAAGGATGGGCCCACCCACCTACCACTCCTCTCAGACAGCAGTTTCTTCCTCACAACTGGGAGGTGGCTCACTTCGACCTCTGCACGTTGTTGTGAATTTGTCTTTTCCTCCCTTCACTTCCGACACCTGGTACAAGCCACCACTGTCTCTTCCTGGATGACAGCAGTGTCCTCGCTGGCCTGCCCACTGCCGCTTTGCCCATGACATTGTCCTCCTACCCAGAACCAGTGTTTAACCGTAAAAGCAGAGAGCCCACCAGGCCGCCCCAGCCCTGGGAAGTCAATGCAAACAGCAGCACCGAGGTCCCTCTTGGACACCATGCGGGTGAGGGCTGGGCCGTGCCAGGAATGGGGAGGAGGGGTCTGGACACCTGCATTAACAGAAGCACCTGGTGAGGGAGTTCTCGCTGCCAGCTCCACCCAGCACCATTGCCAGGTGGGTTTCAAAGAGCAAGTCGGGGAGGTTGCTGGGTTGTGCAGTGTTTGCTCTCCCCCAGCACCTGGGCGTCTCGCTGGCTCCTGGCAACATCAGCCTCTTCCTGTTCACAGGGACTTCCTGTCCCTTTGACCAACGCCATCTAGGCCAAGCTGTTATTGTTAACGTATTGGTTTTGGACTCAGGGAAAGTGTGAATATTTTCTCTTTGAAAAACATGTTCTGCTTTTATGAGGCCCCCTTCCCGTCTCTGAGATAGACCCCGGTGTGTGCATGAGGCTCTTCCAGCCTGACCCCGGTTCCTCTGTCCATGTCAGGCGCTCCGGTGTGCCCCACCTCCCAGGCATCTTAGCACCTCCTGGCAAGCTTCTGCTCTCCTTCCCTGCCCAGCCTGCAGAAGCAGTCTGTCTTCAAGGCTGAGCGCATGCTGAACCTCCTCTGGGAAGCCCTCCTGGCTCTCCCCCAGGGAGCTGGTCCCCACTCCCACTGTGCAGCTAGTGTCACCCTGCACACCTGTCATCATGTGACAACTGCTTACAAGTCTGTCCTCTCCTGGTTACATATGTGCTCTGGTGGCTGGAGGCTCAAGAGCCCTGGGCTGTGGAGCACCCTCTCCACTCCCCCTGCCATGAAGTGCCAGGTGGCTCCCTGCACCTGTGGGCCTCTCCTCCCCTGCATCCTCAGAGCTGCATGGACTTAAGGAGGTGGAGGCCCCGGGCGCTCAGGGTTACAGCCTGGAGGCAGTGGGAAGAGCCCGAGGGTGAAAATAGGCATGGGCATCATGGCAGGAGCCAGGCCCCTACCCTCGATTTTCTCTGACCACAGGGAGTGTCAGACAGGCGAGGCTGCTGCTAGGGCCGCTGAGGCCGAGGGGAGCCATGCACTGGGCACCCATGTCAGTGCCTTCCTGCCACCATGCCACATTTACATGTGGCATCAGGCTTTGAGATGTTTCCAAGAAGCTGTGTGACCATGCCAGCTGCTGAGGTCTCAGTTGGGGAACAACCCAGAGCCTTTGTGACAGGCTGATGGACGTGGGCAAGCTGGAGCCACTCCTGCTGGTGTGGTTGGGCAGCAGGTGATGTCCCTGGGCCCTGGGGCCCAGCCAGGACATGGAGGGAAATGCTCTTCCATCTTTCAGGGGTGATGCCCTCTGGGCTCCTGCCACCTCACAACTCCTTTCCTGCATCCTCCACAGTGGCCCCTGCATCACCTGCATGTGTACTCTGGGCCACACCTTACTTATGTTGGGATCTGAAGTGCAGGGGACTCTATCTCTGAAATTATGCTCCACATTTCTTTCCACTCAGGACAGGGCTGGTATCTGACAGACACCCCCATAAATCCTTATTAGACTGTAGTGAAGAGGGACTTAAGAGTTCAGAGGATTCCTTTGGCTTGATGCCTCAGACTGGCCCACAAGAAGGGAACACTGGATCCACAGCCCCCATGCGTGGCTGTACCCAGGTGACAACAAACCCTGGGGCCAGGCAAAGACGCCCATCCGATGCTGAGGACAGGAGCTTCCTGACAAGTAGCTGTGTCTGGGGCCTAAACACCCACCTCTTAGCCAGCAGTTTGTTCATTTCTTCCATGAGGCCTCCTCCTCCACCCCCACTGCTCGCGCGGTTGGCGTCAGACTTGGAGGTCCCGCTGGGACTGGAGCCTCCAGACGCATCTTCTGGCTTAAGGAGGGAGGAGGCAGCGCTTTAGTCTGCTGTTCGTGGTGGGGTGCTACTTGGGAACATGAAGGGGACGTGTGAGTGTGGACTTGTGATTCCCATGATGGCAGCGCCAGAAGAGGCCTAAGAAGTTAACTAGTGCAAGCTCCCTCCACCGCACAGGTGACAAAACCAGACCAGGGCCAGGCCTGGCCAGTCACTGTGAGCAGATACCCTCAGGTCAGCACTCTGGCTGAGACCAGTATGACACGAAGGGGCGGAGAGACGACCCTTGGGAAGGGAGCCAAGTTCTCTGTCAGGGGCATCAGAACCACACTCAGCCCCATTCCAGACGTCCCACCTCCCGGTCCGTGAGGGGTGGGGTTGGGGGCAGTTTCCATGACACAACATGCAAGGAGCGAGGACTGAAATTCACAAGACCCAGGGCCCAAGTCCAAACTCTGCGACATCCATGCCTCGGTTTCCCTATCAAAGGGGGAAATGTTTCTGCTCCGCCTGTGAAGGTCAATGTGAGGATCAGCTACGGTTCACACAGCGCCATCCCGTGCGGCTCTCACGACCCACACAGGCGTCCAGCTGGGGAGGGTGGCGCCTGACTTGGTGTCTGCCTACAAGGGCTGGCTCTGACCACTGGGCCATCAGAAGCCGGCCCCCCAGCCCCTCCCGCCTGTGCAGGGACACTTACCCGCTGGACTCTTCTCAGCTTGGCCCCCGCCAGGGCAGCGGCCAGTCCTGACACGGAGCTCTCGTCGTGGCTGCTGCCCTGGGCTCCTCCGGCTGGCAGTGGGGGTGGTGGAGGGGGAGTGGCTCCCGTGGGTGGAGGGGGGACTGGGGGCGGGGGTGGGGGTGGAGGCCCACTACACGAGAGGGGGGCGCTGGTTGTAGACGAGGGGTGCCCCGGTGGTAGGATGGGTCCTGAAACAACAGTGGGATGCAGTCAGTCCCCAGCCCCCCTGGGAGAAATGGACACAGGGCAGCCTGCTCCTCTGAGGGCAAAGGAACAGTTCAAGGTCGCCTCTTCCATGCCCCTTGTCGTGGGCGGCCCTGGGCCAGGTGCTCCCTACGCCAGTCTCCCCGGCATCCTGGGACCGGTTGGACCCCAGTGCCACATACTTGCTTAACACCCTGAGCTCAGCTACCTTTCTCCTAACCGTGGGTCTCTGGTGGGAGAGGACAATCACTGGTGGCTCGAATTGTACCTTTTTCCTTCTCAGTACCTTGCATCATCCTAGGCATTCGCAGGCGTTGGTCCCTGAGATGCAATTGACTGCCCTTGGCCTCTGGGGACCATGGCAGGTAGCTTTGTGTTGCAGGACTGAAGGGCATATGTAAGGGAGCAATGCTGAATGCCAGGCGGTCCCTATCCCCCGTGTCCCCTCTGTCCAGCGCTGACTGAGCCTCCACTGTGCACCCGGCACTGTGCCAGGCGCTGGGGAGGATCGGCCACCGGCTCTGCTCACAGTGCTAGGGCCTGGTGGGGGCGGTCCCCAGTCCCACAGGTGAGCACACAGCTATTGACATGTGCTGCCCAGAACAGGGCCGGTAGCTCATGGAAGGTTTCCTTAGGGAAGTCACACGCTGGGAAGCAACAGAAAAGCAGGTGAGTGTGAGGAGGGAGGGGCTGGGGAGCAGGAAGGGGAGAGCTCAGGCAGGAGGTGTCAGGATTGAGGAGGAGAAGGTGTGACATGTGACAGGGCAGAGAGGCACCAGCTGCAGAAGGTGGCCCCGAATGGAGCAGCGGGGGTGGGGCGGGGGTGCCTGCAGCTGTCTGCATGAGAGAGATGCTCCTGGCCAGCGTCCTACAAGCAGGGGCTCCTGCAAGCAGCTGGGGCTCGGGTTTCTTATCAGCAAAACAGGATGATATTCACCTGCTCACTTCACAGGGTGTCTGAGAGAATTAAGCGAGACAGGCCATGAAAGCACTTTGTAGGTAAAACCTTGGCACTGACTGACCCACAAGACAGTGTTCCATGGGCGTCCAGCACTGAGGTAGCCCTGCCTCGGAGGTCTGTGCTGACCCCCGGGTGGCCGGGCCCTGCTCTGTGTGCTGTTACACCTGCGCTCCGTGAGGATCCGGTGTCATTGCTTCCTTGAGTGGACAATGAGCTCTCTGGGGTGGGGGGCTGGCTCTGCCTGTCTTCTGCTGTGTCCTCAGCCCTCAGCACAGTGCCTGAGACATGGCATGGGCCAGTGAGGCAGGCCACCCGAGCTGGGTTAGTTCCCCACCCTCTGCTCCGTTCCCTTGTTCCCCTACTTGCATCGGATGTGACTGTCACATTTTGAGGCCGATGTAACCAGCAGTCCTTCCCAGGGGGCCCAGCGTGCCCTGGCAGCACCTAGGTGAGGGGCTGCCTACCAGGTGCAGGTGTGGGAAGCCCCCGGTGGGGGCTCTCACCTGTAGCTGAGGTTCTTCTCTCTAGAGACTCCTGTCGCTGCTGCTGCTCCATCACTTGTCTGAAAAGCAACAAGGGCAGAGCGGGGCTGACTTCTCAGAGCAGGAACAACGTGGCTCTGTGTCCACGGAGCTCAGGCTGCAGAGCTGGCTTCTGTCGGCCCTCCCCTGGGCTGGGGGGCTCAGCAGTGAGCTCCCCGCATCCCACCCCTGGCTGTGACTGCCGCTGGGCTTGCTGCCCCCACATAACAGAGGAGGGCACAGGACTGGTTCGAGGTCCCCTAACAGGGGAGCGCTGGCAGCCTGAAGCCTGTCATGAAGGTTGAGTGACCCACTGGCCGAGTGACAATGCTTTTTCCCTAGGCTGATGGGCTCCCCTGGCACTTGCAGGCCTGTGGCCTCAACAGACCCGACCTCAGATCTCCTGTTCTCACTGTGCCTGGCTGAGTGCCCTGGAACGATTTCTGGGCATTGTTGGCATGTCCTCATTCTTTTCACCACAGACCCAGCCGCAGGCCTGGCCTCCATTTACAGGGCTGTCTGGTGCAGTGCAATGCGGTGCTACATGTACTGTGGGGCAATGGATGTCCTAGCTCCTTGTGGCAGAGTGGCCTTGGGGTGCTCATAAAGACCAGCTGACTGAGGACACTGACCCACAAATACATCCACAGAATCTGGGCTGGAGACACTGGAGCAGGAGGGGCTCAAGGACTCATGCAGACCAGGGTGGCAGCAAGCCGCACCTATGTGATGCCAACTCTAAATGCCGCTGTGAGCACGGGGCCAAGGGGTGTTCTGATGTCCACCTTGGCCCAGGGGAGTGCATGGGAGGCAGGCAGGGGTGTCTGCGTGGCAGCGCGGGCAGGGAGGGCGGCGGCAGAGCTGAGCTTGTGGCCACAAGACTGACCCCCGTGTGCAGCGGGCTGGCGCCCCTCTGGGGCCTGGGGCCAAGTCTGCACGCAGCTGCTGCTCAGTAGGTGCCTTGAAAAGAAATAATACATCTATCCTGCCCAGCTGCCTTCACCTTAGAGCAGGGGTGGCCAACCTATGGCTTCCCTGGGCCACACTGGAGGAAGAATTGTCTTGGGCCTCACATAAAATGCATGAACACTAACAATTGCTGATGAGCTAAAAAGAGTCGCAAAAGATATCTCGTAATGTTTTAAGAACGTTTACAAATTTTGTGTTGGGAGGTCAAATGGGACCCACCGTTTACTGCAAAGAGCGTTTGAAGGTAGAGTTCTGGCTCCTGTTCTGGGATCCCTGCTTTGGGAGCACAGGCAAGTCATTTCCCTGTCCTGGGCCTCAGATTCTCCTCCATAAAATAGGTATACCGCCTGTTTCATGGAGTTCCTGTAAGAACTATGCCTGATACCTAACAAAAAATACTCCTTTGGAATTAAAGGTGTTTGAAAGCTCCCAGCAGTACCTGCATTAGCATCTCTACCCAAACCACTGAAAAACATCCCTCAAAAGTCCAATCTCCCAGAAGGATATGTGTGCTTAGACCTCAGCAAATATTGGAAATATTGAAAAATCAGCTATAACCTTATGCTGCTGCTTGTGTGAAATGGGGAGGGTCCTGAGCTTGGAGCCACTGGCTCACCGTGAGCCCTGTGTCAGCTGTCATCTCTCTCCCGGGGCCTCCCTCTGTTAAGTGACCCTCAGGGACCAGGGATAAGCAAGGCCCTGCACTGTGGTTTGACTCCTGCAGTTTACAAGCTGACCCCCAGGGGCGCTCTGGCCTGTGCACAGTTGGCGGCAGCCAGTGGCCTCCCACAACTTGGACTTGGGTTGTGGGATAAGGTAAAGCAGGGTGGTGTTTAGCCAGTTTTGAGAGAGTGACTGAAGGGTCTGTCTAGACCCCACAGGCCCCTGCGCAGTCATTCCTCCGTCTGGAGGGGCTCACACATGCCCTTCTCTGGGCCAGGGCAGCCCTGGGACCTGGCAGAGGGCTGAAGGGGCCAGACCAGGCAGCCAGTCCTGGTCACTGTGGATAAGTGCTTTCCGTTCCCTGAGCTCCAGCGGGCTCCTGCGGGACAGCGCCGGTAATAACAAGCCCTGAGGGTTAGTGATGAGGGTCAAAAGGGGGCAGAGTATGTCCAAGGCCCCTGGAAACTGCTGCCTCTGTTCCTGAGAGGGCAGAAGACCAGCCTGAGAGCCAGTGACCATGCGGGACTCTCTCCTGGAAGCATATTCCCACCTTGCCCTCACTCAGGTCAGCAGAGCAAGGATGAACACTGCTGTCCTCAAACAGGGAAACTGAGGCCAAGCAAACTGCAAGGTGCTAAGTACATGGGCAGAGCCAGAGGCTCAGTGATCGTTCACTCCTAGAGAGGGGTGGGAACACCAGGCCCCAGCAGCCTGTCCCTTCCTGTAACCTGGGTGAGCGTGGCTGGGACCCAGTCTACTTAGCTGCACAGCTCCCACAGAGCTGGGTGCAAAGCCTCACAGAGGCGGCCCCTTCCTGGCAACATGAGCTGGCCAGCTGCTGCTTCCTTGGCCACCACAACCTCTTCTGTAACCTCAGGACAACCGCACTGGCCCTTCCTCCTGGTTCTAACACCGCAGAAACTGCTCTGAGGGGGCGAGGCATCACGTGAGGGCCCATGTCCCCCAGGTGCCGCCTCCAGCCCTGCTCACAGTGCTCACAGCCTTGGTCCAAGCTTTACCCTCACGGGCAGTGAGCAGGCAGGGGCCTGAGACCCTCTAGAAAGGCCATGGCAGCTGCCCAAGACTTCCAGCGAGAGAGTGGTGGACCTGGGACTCACAAGGCTTCCGACAGGGGGGGTGGGCCCAGGACGGGGCCTCAGTGAGACAGACCTGGACGCGTCTGCCCATCCCCAGCAGTGTGGCCTTGGCTGCGATTCCGAATCCTCCCCCCTCCCCTCATCATGACAACTGCCTGCAATACACCTGGGAGGGCAGGCGTAACGACGCGTGAACAGCACTCAGGATTGCTCGTTCTGCGAAACCACAGATGCCTGTCGCCACCCGCTGAGCGACAGGCAGTGCACTTGCTTCCCTTCCCCTTCTGGTCAGCCTGCTCCCCCGCCCCCGTGGGTGTCTCCAGGAGTCCTCCACTTGCTGAAGGGTGCCCCTGGCCACTGGTGGGCACCTGCTGGGTGGGGGGTTACCTTCTCTGGATGTCCATCTCGTCAGGAGAGGGGCCATTCTGCACCTGGCGCTGGGTGGAGGGGCCTGTGGGGCAGAGAAGCACAGAAGCACAGTGGTTAGTAGAGAGGCCTCCAGAGAAGACAAGGACCTGTCTCTGCCCTCCTGGTCCCACAAGACATGTCCATGACTTATCAACAGTGGGTTCACACGCCTGTGTAACACTCCCATCGCGTCCCCTCTCCCTGTCTGGTGGCTCTTCCCTCAAAACCGAAAAAGAGATCATTTTCACATGGTTCAAAATCATCCATTTCAGCTACTGACCCCTCTTCTTCCCTCTCAAACCACACCCACCACTGTCCCCACAACCCTCTCACATCTTGCTCTGGACCGTCCACGTCCCACGGAGCTGTGACTCGGCATTACCAAACCCCGCAGATCAAAGGAGTGGCCCCTCCAGCCGGTCAGTGTCAGAGCCAGGGGTCAGCTCTGGCCTGTCTGAGCCACAGCCGTGTCCTCGGCTGTGCTGTGAGGCCCTCCTGCCTGCACCCAGGCGTCTGTGGGCAGGAGCTGAGGAGGAGGGGTGCCAGATGCTGTCCCTGCCGGAGCCACCGTGGCGAGGCCTGTGCGTGCACCCGCCCTCACACGGGGCTGGGGGTACATGTACGAGAAAAGCCAGGATTCTGCCCCAACCTGAGAAAGAGCTGATTGTTCCTCTTGTTGCCATCTCAGGTGTCACTGGGGAATGGCAGTCAGTGGCGGGGGAGGGACTCTGGGCGAGCTGGTTTCTCGCCTCCCTGACAGATGGGCAGGGTCTTTGTCTCCTCCCTAAGATGAGGTGACAGTGAAACTCAGACTGCAACCAAATCCATGGCGTGCAGACAGCCTCTCCCACAGGTGCTCAGGCCCCTGAGGGATGCAGGGCATGGCGGGATGGAGCAACAGCATTGCAAAGCCGAGACGGGCCATCCGGCTCCCGTATGAACCCCTGCCCAGCACAGGAGCCCCGCGAGCCTCCTGGGCAGGGACGCTAGCGCAGTCCCAGCCACAGACACCATCACCTCCCAAGTGACAACTGCTGTCTTCCACTGAGACCCCAATCTGTCCACCGCAAAGGCCCTGGTTCCTCCACGGGAGTGACACAACACAGCCGAATGCTTTTCTACGTGAAGCCGGCTGCCGTATTCTGCATGCAGGTTCAGCCCTGCTGTCCCGGCCCCGAGGTGTCTGCCTCAGGCACGTTTCCAGTGAGCAGGGCTGTGCCGCCGTCTCGGCCGCCCCGTGGAGGCTTCAGCTGGGCAAAGAGGACCCAGGTGGAGGGCAGCGGGCAGCTGCTCCGGGAGGAGCACAGGGCCTCCCAGAGCTGCAGGAACATGACCTGGCCCACTCAATGCCCATGCTACTCTCAGGGGGCTGGGGCCTGGGGTGGGGGGCTTGCATGAGGTGACTATCAGAAATGTCTGGCGTGGTGGCCTGGCCCATTGTAGCCATCAAATACATGTTCGTTTTCTTTCCCTGTCTCTGAATACATTTTTTTGCTATATTTATTTGGCATAAAATTATGCGCTTTTTAAAAATTGTTTTTCTGGCTATAAATCACATGTTATTTATGTTCAGTCTAATATCAGAAAAATTTAAAGTCTAATAAATAAACATTCCCAATTAAAAACAATCCTGAAGGTGCAAGCTCCCTTGTTTCCTACTTTACCAGCTCAGGTCTCGGGGCGCTTCAATGTCCCCCCATTCTCAGGACACCTGAGCAAGAGCAGGAGAACACCGCTTTACAGCAGCCTCAAGGACCCTCCTTAACTGAATTTGCTTTAATTCTCATAACCCTGCATGACACAGAGGGCCAGTACCAGGTGAAGGCAGCCCAGGGCCTCCCAGGGGGCCAGCAGCAGGGCCAGCCTCCAGCCACTGCAAACACCCCCTTCCTAAGTCAGTCTCAGTGTGGGACAGACTGACACCCGCCCGGACAGCGAAGGATGAGGTCAGCTGGCATACCAACAGAGGGCTGCAGCACCTGGTGTCCTCACAGAGGGCACACGCCCCCACCACGCATCCCGGCCCAGGCAGCAGGGAGCTGGGAGTGTTGTCCCAACTTCTGGGGCCCAGGCCTGAACTCTGCTGCTAGGGAGGCCCAGGCCTCGGGCTGCATGTCGGACACCCGCCTTCTGCTATGTTCTGGCCTCCACTGCTGAGCCTATAGCCTGAGTCTGGAGTCTACACTCTTCTGGGGGCTGAGCCCTGCCCCGGAGCCCCCATCTAGCACCAGGTCTGAGGACTGCAGCCTACCCTGCCTCCAGCCAGGCCCCACCCTAGGACCGATGTCTTCGGGTGCTTGGGACATACTGTCTGCTCAAAGGTTTCCCTGTGTCTGCGGCCTGGCCTGGGTTACTGGCATTTCCTGCCCCTTTCAGGACCTCGTATGGCAGACAACTGCCTACGTGGTCGTCTTGCACTTGGGTCCCTCATTCTGTCTGCTGGGCTGAACTCCTCTCAGCCCCCTCCTCCAGAGGGTGGGGGGAGCTGACAGGAGTCCTCCCGGGGGTCCTAGTCCTGCACTTGAGACATATTCTAAAATTAGAAGCTGAATTTCAGACAGTACAGGGCAGGAAGAGACCACACTTGGCTGCATAAGGCCTTCCATTCTTCTTAAACTAAGAACATGTTCGTCTGTTTTGAGCTATGCAGGTCCTTAACATTAGGACGTACAGTCCCTCCCTGTTTTAGAGGTGGAGCTAGACCTATCTGGTGTCACACCGTGTCTGCAGCAGACTTGAGCTGCCCACTGTTCCCTAACTCCTGGCCAAGTCCACCCACTGGTCAAGGCTGCCACTCTGAAGAGGCATGGAGAGGTGGCAGGGAGAAGGCTCTCCCCAGAACTGCCTCAGATCCCTCGGGAAAGGTCTGGCAAGGCCCATTTGTAGGTGCTTCTTCAGGGGGAAACCTCAGGGTGGGGCACTGGGTGGCCGGGCACCCCTCCATCTGCACGGTATCGAGTAACCTGCAATGATTCCCAGTGCGGTGCAATCAGAAGCCAAGGTAGATGCCACACAAGTGTCCTATGCCAGAGTGACCTCCAAGATCCAGGTGAGGGCACAGGGTGGGGACCCAGGTCCTTCCCTACCCCCATGTCTCGTTAGTTACCGAGTCTCACTGCTGTTGGTCTGAGATCCCGACAGGACCCACCTGCTTCTCCATCTCCCTCCAGGGCCGATGCCTTGGTCTATCTGGGGACCCTCTGCCTCCACTCTTCCCCTTTCTCCCGTCTGCCTTCCACACTGACATTGCAGCCTATGTGATTCCTGGAAACACAAGCTGAATCCTTAAGGGGCTGGTTCTGGGCTCCAGCCCAACCCACAGCCACTGCTCCTGGACACACCCCGCAGCAGACCTTTTGCACTTGCTCCCCAAGCCAGTGACCTGCCAGCTTCCCAGCTGTCTCTGTCTGTGTGAGCTGCTCAGCCCAGCAGGGCACTGTCTTCACCTGCCACTCCACAGTCTCCTCCTCCGGGAAGCCTTCCCCACGACCTCAAGCTCTTCCCTGCTTGTTATCCAAGGGCCTCTCTCATAACACGACGCTCTTACAAGTCTGCTGGTGGCCTGCCGGCTGTCCTCTCTTCCCCAGAGAGCCTGAGCCTCCTGGGGGCAGAGACCACACCACTCAGCCATCGTCACTCCATGTTCAGGGCCTGGCTCACACCACGTCCTTGCAATATTTTACTGAACTGAGCTGGGAGCTTAGAGGGACCTTGTGATTATCAGCCTTGGCGGGACAAAACACGGGGTGTGGGGAGGGGAAGAAGTGGGGCCAAACTGGCTCCGATGAAAATAAAAACCTAAGAAGGGAACCACAGAAATACAAAGCTTAAAAGGCGTCCCCCAAATTTGTGCTTGTTCAGAGAGAAGGCTGACCACAGGACAGCCCACAGGCTAACCGGTCCTGCCAGGAACCCACTGATGACCGCAGCCCTTGGGCAAACCTAACAGACAGGGCTATTGACCCGGCCACTGTCACGCGACATTCTGTTTCAGACACGGTCCCTGGCAGAGGACCACCGCGGCTCTACGCACGGCTGTGTACTGACTTCGGAATCACTGGCTGTGGTTGTGCTAATCTGGGCAGGTGCAGGAGGGACATGACAGAGAGTGAAGACCTGGCCTGAGGGCTGCCGCTCGGCTGTTAGTTGTGCCCTCCTCTGCAAATCTATCTAAAACACAAAACTAGGGGAGTGGGTGAGGCTGGGCCAGACTCCAGCCACAAGCCCACCTGGGAGGGGGCAGTGTGGGTGTGGCCAGAGGGGGCGGGCGCAGGCCCCCTGCCGCAGATCGTTGAGACTTGGCACAGCTGCCTGGAGGCCCAGGAGGGCTGAGGTCCCCCCTCAGTAAGTCAGCAGTGTCTCCACCTGCGTGGCCTGAGGACTTGGGGCAGGCAGGCGCCCTTGGTTTCTCACCTGTGAGCAGGGGGTAAGGACCACCATATCCTTCCCAGGGCTGCCCAATTGCCATATACTGCCCCCCTTCTAAAGGCTCCACAGCCTCTGTTTCTGACATAGGATTTCACACAGGATGTGACTGTGGGGGATGACCCCCTTCAGAAAAGCTGCCTCCATTTCACAGAAAGGGGCGGGGACAGCAGATGAGATGATGAACAAGAGCTCACCTGGCCAGGCTTCCGGGAGAATGAGCTGGACGTGGGGACACCCCCGCTCCCCTCCTGGCTGCAGAACTGTGATGTGGGCAGGTAACAGGCTGGGCCCAGGCCATGTTCGGCTATGCGGGGAGCACCTCCTCATGGGGACCCTGCTCGTGCTGGCCCCTTGTCACCAAGGACACACTCTGTATGCCTCCAGGCAGCAGGAGAGACAGTGAAAGAACCCAGGCAAACAGAAAGGCCTGCTGCTCACTGTCCAGGGACATAACTATTTTGTTCCTCTCCACACTCCCAGCATTTGACAGTTCTTGGCATGCGGTCAACACTGACACATACATATTTGTTGAATAAATGAATGACTGGGCTGCAACCTGATGGTCTGAAGGTTTCCAACCAACTGTTGAGACTAGAGCAGGTGACACATTCTTAAACATTTACTAAGCAGTTACTTATGGTATGTGCTGGGGCCCATGCCAAAGATGCCACAAATGACATTTAATCCTCACATTCATCCTAGGAGCCTTGGTATCATCTGTTTTATTCATAAGAAAGCTGTCAGGTTGGAGAACTTCAGTAACATTTGCACGACCACTTGGCAGGTAACCAGTGAAACCAGCTTTAAACCCAGGACAGAGGATTCTAAAGTGAATGCCCTGTGAGCTTCCCATGCGGGAGGCCCCCTGCCCGGTCCCTGCCCTGTGCAGCTCCACACCCACTGTGTGCAATGAAACTATTTTGAAAACTAATGACGTCCAACTATGGAGACTGCTCTGGGCCCTCCCCCTTCTGTTTGTCTTTGTCTCTCTCTGTCAAAAACAATAAAATAAATCTTTAAAGTGAATGCCCTGCACTGATTCACCACCACTTCAGTACAAGTTATGCTGTTGAACTTCACCTCCAGAGGAAGGAAGCGTGGGGTAGAAGAAATGGGAGAGGAGGAGCAGAGGGTCTAAAGAAGACACAGAATTGCTGAGCAAAAGCAACCGCCAGGGGGTGGGGGCGTGGGGGAGAGAAGGGAGAGGCCTGGGAGAGGCAGGGAGGTGGTGCCCTGGTGGGAAGGAACCACTGCGGGATGGGGCTGGCGCTCCGTTCTTGGCAGGAGCCTGGACCCATGGCAGCCTCTCAGCACCCGCCGGCCTCTGGACAGTGAGACTAGGTCTGCCCGTCTGCTGCTACCCTGCCCCTCCTGGTGTCAGTGCCCTGTCCATGGGGCGCTTGGGCGAGGTGTGTTCCAGGAGGAAGGTCTGGGTCACAGGCATCCTGTGAGGCAGGCTGGGGCAGGGCCAGCCCTTCCGGCACACAGCCCCTTCCTTCTGTCTGCCCATTAACATTCATGAGGCTGGGATACCAGCCCCAGCTCCTCTGGGACAGGGGGACAGGCCAGGTTTCGAGTTAGCCTCTACAGGAAAGGTAGCCCCTGGGCCTCCTGAAGAGATGGAACCTGAGCCCCCCAAGGGTGCCAGAGACAAAGGATCCAGCACCTGCTCAGTGGTGCTTGATGGAGTTTCTGGCCAGCCAGCAACAGCCACCTGGGCTGGGCTGGGCAGAGTCCCAAGTCCCTCGAGTCCCCCCTCCCCCAACACCTCTGGCCAGCTCCTCATTTTCCAGAGGGCCCCTCCATTTTGGATTGACTTAGACGATACTGTGACATGCTTTCCCACACCAGTTCCCTAGCATGCCTGCCCCCTTGTTTCACGGTCCTGCTGCCAAGCACGCAAGTGTCCATGTGGGAATGGAACCTGTGATCTGGGCCTAAGGCCACAAAGAAATTGGTGGCAGAGCTGGGACCAGTGCCCAGGGCTCTGTCCGCTCCAGCCCGCTGATGGCCAGCGCTGGCCAGACAGGCAGCTGCCCTTCCCCCTTCCCCCGGAAGCTGAGGGCTCAGATCAGCAGAAGACAAGCCCGGCTGACTCCCAACTTCACGCCTGTTTAGTTGCTTGCTTAATGTTTCCCCAGGCGAGTTCTCTAGTGCCCTGTCTGCCTGGTCCTTACTAATGAGTGCAGGCTGACAGTGGGCTGACAGGAGAGGCAGTTTGCTTTGCTTTACTCAGATCCCCAGAGCCAGCTAATGTATTTATCACCCACTGTAACTATCAAGGGACCCTTATCCCTGAGCCCACCAGTTTTGGCCCAACCTCATGGTGACCAATGGTTCGAGCTGCGTCTAAGATTCAGTCCAACCTCATGGTGACCAATGGTTCGAGCTGCACCTAAGAGGCTGATGTCGACATGGCCTGTGGGCCTGGAAGGTCAGCATGTGCAGACTAGGAGACTACAATCTGGACGGGGACTAATGCCCAAGGCCGCACCGTAGAAGCACCTGCCGGCCTGGCAATCAGGTACCCACATGGCACGCTGGTGAGGAAAGCCTTCCCTTTGGACAGTGACGGAGGGGGCTGCTGGGTGCCAGGAGCAGCCCCTTCTCCCCTGTGCTGGGGGGACCTGAGGCCCAGACAGAGGGAGGACACACCCTAACCTGGAGGGAAGCAGGGCTAGAACCCAGGGCTCCCGGCTTCCAGGCCAGAACACTGCCCACTGCCTGCTCCGTCTCACTCAGGCTGTGGTCTCAGGCTGGCTATTTTCCTAGTAAGATACCTTCTTTCTCTTTCCTGGTAAGCTGATTTCAGGACACACAACAAACCTTGAAAAGAATCTCAAACAGAATAAAGCACAATAAAAATCTGTCCCACCTTTATAGTGTGTGTGACAAATCTTCTTTGCATCATTTTTGTGATTAATCTGCTCAACTATAGATAGACAGACAGACAGACAGACAGACAGGGGAACTGAGGCCGGGAAAGGGGGCGTGACTTGCCCAAGGCCAAATGAGTCTCAAGTGGCTGGTGCTGCTGGGATAGGAACCCCCACGTCCCTAAGCTCAGCCCGCACGCTACTGCTTCTGCCCACCTCTTCTGCAAGGCCTTAGTGCAAACAGCACCTTAACCCTGGGATGGGTCAATGGTAGGTCTTCTGTCTGGAGACCCAGAGCTCAGACCCTCCCCCCTCCCCCTCCAGTCCCAGAGAAGCCGGTGAGGAGCAGGAAGGAGAGGGAGGGGCTCCCGTCACCTACAGTTCACTCTGCAAAGCACGGTGCAGTCGCAGTGGCAGAAGCAGAAGCAGTGGAAGGTCCACTCCCTGCTGACCATTACGGGCAGCCCCTGGGCGCAGTCCGGGAGGCGTGCTTCTCGCATCCTGGCCACTTACCTCTCCTTCCTCAGCCGCCTGGCTCATGTAGTGGGAAACCGATCCGCAGGAGGCTGTCAGATGGGCTTCACCGCTTCAATCTTTAATGCAGCTTCCTAGCTAACCTATCAGAGCCCTCCTGTCTACCTGATTCCAGCAAGCTCTGGGGGCCCTGGGGAGGGTCCGGACCCCTTGGGGGGCAGCGCACGGGCCCTGGTGACACCAGGTGTCTTCCAGAAGAAACCTCCCTCCATGGGTTTCCTCTTGTCCCCTGAGGGCGATGGGCTGGGTCAGGGTGGGCACAGAGCCAGAAGGGAACAG
Source organism: Craseonycteris thonglongyai (assembly GCA_004027555.1). Taxonomy (NCBI): domain Eukaryota; kingdom Metazoa; phylum Chordata; class Mammalia; order Chiroptera; family Craseonycteridae; genus Craseonycteris; species Craseonycteris thonglongyai. Next base: position 33,081 of record PVKE010003410.1, on the reverse strand, counting down.
GTGGCTGGTCCAAGGAAGAGCTCATGGACGCTGTTAAACACAGCCACCGCTCTTCCCAGGCTCTCTCCAGGTGAGTCTTGCCACACCATCACAGCTGCTACTCTCTGAACCTATTCCTGCCATTGCTGTTTCCTTCTCTGCCCAACCAGGTCCAAGGCCCACAGGAGATGGAGCCAGCAAGCATGCCTCTCCTCTGCCTGGGACCGCTGACTGCAGTCACACCTGTGGGCACAGTGGCTGTTCTGGTGCTGGGAAGCTCGCTTGTCTACACTTCCCAAACTGGCAAACCTCCAGGACCCAGAGGAGTAACCTGGGACCCAGGTTGGGTCTCTGTCCCCAGGGAGCTGTGCCTGCTCCTCTTGCTCCCCTAAGGAGTGCACTCACTGCCCACATTGGGGATGCTGTGCACGCCACTGGGCAGTGAGCCCCCTGAGATCGAACCCCAGGCCTCACACTTCTCTGGACCCGGCACCCAGTGCACACAGAGCACATGCAGGATGTGCCCCACCTCAGCATCACCTCCAGCTCACTGTGCTGTAGCCCAAGTCAGCATCTTTGGACAAAGCACAGCCCGCCTCCCAGCTACCTTCCCCTGTCCCCAGGGAGTGCTGTCTCTCAGGTTCCGTTCTCGGCCCAGACCCCAGCCTCACACTCTCTTACTTGGGGGCTTACTGGTCTCCCTGACTCAGGTTTGTGCCTTGGAGCCTGGGCTTTGCCATGAGCATCAGAAGGCACTGCTCTGGTGTGCTGTCCCCCACCAGGAAATGAGTGCAAGGTCCTTCCTTTGGGGCCTGAGGCCTCCTACAGCCCCTCTCCTTACTAGTGACCCACCTGGGTCAGGCACCAGCTGCTTTAGTCTTCCTTCGTGGATATGGACTTCCCTCTTTACTTCCCTGGACTAACATGCAAGTATGTGAAATATGCACGGATCTGTAAGGTACAAGACTTCAAAGGAATTTGGAATTCCCCCATCCCAGACACTGCTTACGAAGGGCATCTGAAAGTTGGCACCTCCTCTCCCCTCTATTTCCTTCCTGATGCGGGGTTCACACAGCCCTGCCAGTCCAAATCCCTCTCCAGACAATTAACACATCGATTCTGGCAGGCTTTAGGACCTTAAACAGCTGGTCATTTTTCCTCTTTGGGACTTAATTCTCCCCCGCCCCCCACAGGGTTGAACTAGAGGAAGCATCATGATGCTGACAGCAGCACCCACCACTTACTGGCCTGAGCAAAGGGACTTGAAGCCACTCAGAGCTAAACTGAGTCTTGGCTCTGTCACTTAGTCTATGACTTTGGGCAGGTTTTCCAGTCTGAAAAATCACAAAAACACCACTTGTCTTGGCATGTACATCGATGACACCTTAGTATCAGCCTAGAGTCTGCTCTGGTGCCACCAACAGTGCCGGTCTCTTTCCCTGTTAGGTAATGCTGAGTGGTTAACATCCCACATTGTGCCTATTAAATTCTCATAATACATCCCACGAAGAGGCCAGAGTGGTGCTGTCACTACCCTGCTGGGCCAGAGATTAAAAACTTGCTGGCATCAAGTTATTGAGCGACAGACTCGGAACGAGAGCCAGGTCCTGCAGCCTACACCCCTACGCCATCACAGTTAGCTTCCTCGGTCTCTACAGTGGTCACCTTCACAGTGGGTTGTATTGTGAAAACTGCCTGAAGGAGAGGTCTCAGGGCCGCCTCTGTCCTTGGTATCTAGTGGTCAGAAATCCAACTCAAGGCCTGCCTGCCAGGGGAATGTTAGGAAAAAGCAGCTCGAGAAACTGAAGGTACACTGCGGCCAAACCTAGGATGGGGGTCAGCAGATCCATGCGTCAATTCTGCCTGGGCTTCGGTGTCTTCACTTCTGACTGGAGAAGACACACTAGAGATACTCATCCCCTCCCAGGTGGGCAGTGCCCACAACCACCAGCGGGGCTTGGATCTGGCTGAGCTGCCTACTCTGCTTTTAAGTGTTGGGCACCCCAGGAGGCAAGTGATGACACTGTGGTGTCAGTGTCTGCAAAAGGGAATCAGGAGGGTCGTGTGCTACGCAGACACAGGCAGATTGCTGGACCTGAACTCTGATTCTGCTGGAGCCTGACTCCCCACCTACAAGACTAGGGTCTTAATTAACATCTATTCGTTTTTTTTTTTAAACTTTAAAAAAATAAAATAAAAAATTTATTTATTTATTTATTTTGACAGAGGAGAGAGAGAGAGAGAGATACAGAGACAGAGAGAGAACTGAACTAGGGGAGCTCCCAGTTCAGCATATGGTTCCGCACGGGCCGGGGCCGGGAATCGATCCTCGGTCCCCGGCGCTGCAAAGTGAGCGCCTAACCCACTGAGCCATCCCGGCTTCCCCTTAACACCTATTCTTGTCACACTATTCCAAAAAAATTCAAGAGGAGGGAAGGCATTCAAACTCATTCTACAAGGCCAACATTACTCCAACTGTAAACTCAAACAAAGACATTAAAAAAAAAAAAAAATTAAAGAGGCCAATATCCCTGATGAACATAGATAAAAAATCTTCAACAAAATATCAGCAAACTGAGTTCAGCAATATATTAAAAAGATCATACACCATAATCAAGTGGGACCTCTTCCTACCATGTTTCCCCGAAAGTAAGACATCCCCCGACAATAAGACCTACTTACAGTTTTGCCTCTCGCTGAAATACGTATTAAGGCATCCCCCTGAAAATAAGACCTAGCGCATCTTTGGGAGCAAAAATTAATACAAGACACTGTCTTATTTTCGGGGAAACAGGGTAAGACACTGTCTTATTTTCGGGGAAACAGGGTAGGATGCAAGGTTGGCTTAATATCCACAAATCAATTAACATGATACATCACATCAACAGAAGATAAAAATCTTATGCTCTTATCAATAGATTCAGAAAAAGCATTTGACAAAATCCAGCATCTACTTACAATAAAAATTCTTCAAAGTGGGGATAAATAGGAATATACCTCAATATAATAAAGGGGATATACCTCAACATACATGATAAACCCATAGCTAACGTCATACTCAATGATGTTAGTGTTTTCCTTAAGATCAGAAACAAGACAAGGATGCCCACTTTCACCACTTTTGTTCAGCATAGTATCAGAAATCCTCGCCACAGCAATCAGATAAGAAAAAGAAATAAAAGGCAACCAAATTGGAAAGGAAAAAGTAAAAGTCATTTGTAGATGACACGATACTATACATAAAGAACCTCAAAGAGTCCAATGAAATACTATTAGAACTGATAAATGAATTCAGTAAAGTAGTAGGATATAAAAATAATAATCAGAAATTGGTTGCATTTTTATACACCAATAAGGAATGCTCAGGAAGAAATTAAGAAAACATTTCCACTTACATTTGCATATAAAAACAAAAACAAAACACAAAAATACATAGGAATTAATTTAGCCAAGGAGGTAAAGAATCTGTACTTTGGAAATTATAAGACACTGAAGAAAAAAAAATAAAGGGATAAATAAAAGAAAGCATATTCCATGCTCATGGATAGAAAGAATTAACATTGTTAAAATATCCATACTACTCAAAGCAATCTATAGATTCATTGCAATCCCTATTAAAATACCAATGGCATTTTTCACAGAACTAGAAGAAATAATCCTAAAATTTATATGGAACCATAAAAGACCCCAAATAGCCATGACAATCTTTGGAAAGAAGAACAAAGTTGGATACCTGATATCACACTATACTAAGTACAAGGACATAGTAATTAAAATAGTATGGTACTGGCATAAAAATAGACACACAGATCAATGGAACAGAGTAGAGGCCAGAAATAAACCCACGCCTATATGATTATTTAATCTATGACAAAGGAGGTAAGAATATGTAATGGGGTAAAGACAGTCTATTCAGTAAATAGTATTAAAAAAACTGAACAATTATATGCAAGAAAATGAAACTGGATCACCTTCTTACTCCATACAGGAATAAATTCAAAATGGATTAAGTTAAAGACTTAAATATAAGACCTGAAATCATAAACCTCTTAGAAGAAAACATAGGCAGTAAACTCTCTGACATTGCTCTTAGTAGTATTTTTTTCCCTGATATATCTCCTTGGGCAAGGGGAAAACAAAGAAAATATTAAAAAATGAAACTACATCAAACAGGTTTTTTCACAACAAAGGAAACCATCAATCGCTTCTCAGCCTTTTGGCTAAGATCAAGTGTAGGAAACTATCGATAAAACAAAAAGACAACCTACTGAATGGGAGAAGATATTCACCAGTGATATATCTGATAAAGGGTTAACATCTAAAATCTATTTAAAAAACTCATACAACTCAACACCATAAAAACAATCCAATTAAAAAAGTGGCAGAAAAATGACCAAACATTTCTCCAAAGAGGACATAAAGATGGACAACAGACATGATACTCAACATAAAAATCATCAGAAAAATGCAAATTACTATCACTGCATACCTGTCAGGATAGCCATCATCAATAAATCAACCAACAAGTGTTGGTAAGAATGTGGAGAAAAGGGAACCCTCATGCACTGTTAGTGGGATTGCAAATTGGTGCAGCCACTCTGGAAAACAGTTTGGAGATTCCTCAGAAAATTAAAAATAGAATTATTAGCTGACCCAGCAATTCCACATCTGGATATTTATCTGAAGAAATCCCAAATACTAATTTGAAAAAATACATGCACCCCTAAGTTCACTATAGCACTATTTACAATAGCCAAGATATGGAAGCAACTTAAGTGCCCATAAATAGACGACTCGGTAAAAGAGATGTGGTTCTCTCTCTCCCTCACACTCACACACATACACACCCCCCACCCACACACAGAAATTACTCGGCCATTTGTAATAATATAGATGGACCTAGAGGGTATTATGCTAAGTGCAGTAAGTCAAAGAAAAGAAAGACAAATACCATATGAGCTTGCTTATATGTGGAATCTAAAGAAAATAAAACAGGAACAAATTCATAGATACAGAGAACAAACTGATAGTTGTCAGATGAGAGGAGGTACTGAGGAGCTGAGTAAAAAAATGTGAGGAATTAAAAAGTACAAATTGGTAGTTATAAAATAGTATTGGGAATGCAAAGTACAGCATAGGGAACACAGTTAGTAATATTATAACAACTATGTACAGTGCCAGATGGGCACTAGACTTACTGGGCAGACCAATTTGTAAGTTATATATGTCTAACCACTATGCTGTCCACCAAAAACTAATACACTGAATGTCAACTGTAATTTGAAAAAAAAACAAAACGACTAGGGTCTTGCGTGATATGACCCTTATGGTCCTCTTCCTTTTTTATACCATGAACTGATTAACTGGTTAATTAAATGTATTTGTTTCTTCAACAAGTACTTATTCCCAGTTTTTTATACCAACAGAGGGAAGGTACTCCTAGCCCAGATCACCTAAGTAAGTTCTGTTAATCATGGCTGGCTCCCTGAGGTCTAAGCTGGTGGCCACTCCTGCTCTCTGCTGAGCTGGTCCCCACTGTGCCCTCCACTCCTGAACTGGAATGGACCTTCCAACTCAGCAGTGGGTGCCCCAATAGCCTGGTGTGCTCTGGGGTATGTGGGGAAACAGGGAGAACACTGACCACCATTCTAGAGTGTCCTTTCTCTTGAATGGTCAATAATTCAAAACAGGGAAGTAAGCACAGATATACCATGTTGTGGAATATAGTCGACATGAGTTCTTACAGCACAAGACTTCCTAGGACTCGGGAGATAGCGGTCTCCTAAGGACACACACACACACACACACACACACACACATACACACACACACACACCCAGAAAGGTGGGCCTCTAGCTGACATTCAGGGCCCATCGACTCCAGCTGCTCTAGCCTAACATCCGCTGTTACCTGCATCTTCCTGAAATGTTCATTTTTTTCTGCTCTCCTCCAGTGGCTTGGCAGCCTGTGGGGCCTGTTCCCATTGGTGTCCCCACACCCCGCCCTCCTGCGGGCTGCTGGGTGGGGGTGCTTCTGTGCTGTCTGACCAGAGATGGCTCCTCTGAGCTCCGCCTGGCCAGGCCTCCTTTCCCCAGAGCCGAGCAGGTGCCTGTCGGTTGCCCCCGCTGGACTGCGAGCACCCTGCACAATGACCCCACATTTCTGCTGCCACAGCACTGTGTCTAGTTCTCATGACAGTTAGACAAGCTGTTATCATCACTCAATGGAACAGATCAGAGGCATGGACCACCCAAAAAATTGGTGGTAAAGTTAGGTCAAGCCAGGACACTTTCAGGACAGCTCTCTGCCACTCCAACAGGGCACTGTGTTCCTGTGAAGGGGGCTGGCAGGATATGTCCACCATGCACAGTGGTGACGGAGGCTGGCCGGCCAGGGCAGCCACCATGACTGCACTTAGGAAGGAGTCACTGGCTGCCGCACAGGAGCTCTTGGGCCTCAGAAAGCTGCAGGTCAGTGGGGGTCTGCCGGGCCCCCCTCCAGGGCAGGGGGAGGGGGCCATGAAGGCCTGGGGCCTCGAGGGCACCTTCTCACAGCTCCAGGGGAAAGTCTGGGCCCTAGAATATTATACTCAGAGGTCGCCCTTCATGCTCTGGCCCTGCCTGTCCCCCACACCATCCGGGAAGAGCAGCCTCATGGGGGCACCTGTGCCTCTGCATGTCCAGTGCCTTCTGGATTGCTCCCCTCTCTTCTCTCACGGGCAAGCGTCTATCTATCCTGTAGGATCCAGGTCTGGCCTGCCCACCCCAGGCGCTTTCCTGATGGCCCTGTGTGTCCCGCGGACCCTATACTCTCCTCGCTGCAGCACTTGCCACACTGTCCTGCCAAGTCCATGAACACAGGAACCATGTCTTCATGAAGGACTGGGACTTGATTCTGAGGAGGCCCACTGGTCCCTGCAGTATGCCGGTCACGGGCTAAGTGCATAAGGCAGGCAAATCTAGTAGGTGGCTACTGTGAAAACCCAGGCATCTGTTGAATGAATGAATGAATGAATGAATGAATGAAGGCAGGCTGCAGACAAGCAAGTGGGGCAGGGTCCCAAACGCTCACACTCTGTCTATTCTACAAACTACAAGTGGTAGTACCAGCTTAGCACGTGGGTTTCCGGGTCCCTGGGATGGATACTGACTAAGCTGCTTAAGGCTGGCTCTAATCATGTATGAGCTACACTTACAGAAGGCTGACCTGTGAAATCATCATTCTATAGGAGAGGTATTGAATAGATGCCAATGAATTCCTGACTTACTTCATGTAGGTACTTGGCTATCACAGCCAATCTGTGACCAAGCTGAGTTATGTCTACAAAGCGTGGAGGCCACCTGCTGACCGGGGTTTCTCTGAGAGGCAATCTGGCCCAATGGGCAGAGACCTGGACTTGGAATTAGGAGACGGGGGATCTGTCACTCCCTGGTGCGGCCTTGGGTGAGTCACTGATTGCTGTGAGCCTTGGTTTCTTTTAAAGATTTATTTTCATTGTTTTTGAGTGAGAGCAAGAGCGAGAGCGAGATACAGAGACAGAGAGAAGGGGAGGGCCCAGAACAGTCTTCATAGTTGCACATCATCGGTTTTTCCACATAGTTTCATTCCACAGGTGGGCGGGGCTGCACAGGGCAAGAACTGAACTGGGGGCACTCCCCAGTTCAGCATATGGGTCCACATGGGCTGGGGCTGGGATTCGATCCTTGGTCACCGGGGCTGCAAAGTGAGCGCTTAACCCACTGAGCCATCCCGGCTTCCCCAAGCCTTGGTTTCTTCCTCCTTAATGTAGGCTCACAATTCCTAATGTCTCCCTGGCAGTCTCAGGAAAACGCTGTGAAGACCCAAACAAGACGAGGTCCGATTGCAGTGACATGCAGAAGGGGGGGGGGGGCGTGTACAACAGAAGACCTGCTCCTTTCCTGAAGGAGCATGTGGCTTAGCCTAGGGTGTCACTGCTTCCACCCACACCAGTCATGACCCCGGCCATTGTTGAGGGGTGAGATCCCAGGACAGTGTCCTGGGACTAGATGCTCCAGGAACTACAATGACAACATGTTCTTATGGTGCTTGACAGCTTACAAATCACATCCCCATCAGGTTTGTCATCTCTGCCTCACAACAACTTTGCAGGTAGCTGTTAAGTCTAATTTAAAGATGAGGAAGCTATGGCTTAGGATGGTGATATGGCTTGCTTAAGGTTTAACAGCTGCTCTGTGTGACAGGGCCAGGACCATGGGGATGCCATCCGGCCACCAGCCCCAGAGTCTATGCCATTCCTATTGGTCACCTGTGCTGCTCAATCTGAGTGCATTAGGCAGGTGCTGCAAGGCCGCATTCCAGCACAGCCCGCTCATTGTCTCCAGTCCTGACCGGGCGCTGCTGCCTAGTAGCCCCAGATGTCTTCCCGCCAGCGGCAGGAGGAGGTCTTTCTTCTCCAGGATGGGAGTTGCAGTGGCAATAGGACCTTCAGAAACTAGGGGCTCTGAGAGGGGTAGAGTCCTGCCAGGTGCAGAGCAAGACCCCATGGGTCTGGTGGAGCTCCTCTGGGACCACCGAACCACCTAGATCTGCTTGTGCCCTGGGATGCTCCTTACTGCAGGACCCCCACAGCTACACTTGGTTCCATAGACCCGGGTCTGGCCCCGCTTCCCTCACCATCCCAGAGGTCCCCACTGCCCCAGCCTGAGCAGCCTGGGATCCCTCTCTGTCCCAAAGCACGGCTCCCCAGGAGCTGATATTGTTAATGTTTCCAATGGGCTTTTTTTTTTTTTTTTTTTTTTTTTAAGAGTAACTTCAAATAGTTATAGTAACTTACAGGTGACAGGGAACTTTCACAAACATCATCTCATGCTATCCTCACAACAACCCTGTGAGGTAGGTATGACTAGCCTATTGTACAGCTGGAGAAGCTGAGTCTCAGAAAGGTGAAACGACTTGTCCACGGGCATCCCTGGGCAAGCTGCACTTGACCTGAGGCCTGGCTGAGTCCACGTCAGACGCACACACACCTCAGAGCCACAGCAGCTGCAGGTCCGTGAGAACGAGGCTGAGGTTGGCGCACGTACTCCTCTGTGTGGGGCGGTGCTCAGTGGGCCAAGGTGACGGGTGCGATTTCTGTGTGAGACAATTCTAGTTGCCATGTCCCTCAATCACAGATAGCACCCCTCACCTTGCGCCCAGTTCCACAGGCTTGTGAGCGGTGCTGGTTCAGGAACGTTGTCTTGGTCTGCAGATGGCGGAGCAATGGCAGGAAGCACACAACAGGGACAGGGGAACACACTGATGAGCCCACCCACACCAAGCATCCAGATACGAGGGCCCCTGTCAGGGCAGCGGGCGGTGGAGAGCACCTGGGAGGGGCTCACTGTCCAGAAAGCAGACCACGCATTCCAACGTGGACGGCAACACGTTCAGGGTAGGCAGGTCAGTGGCAGACAGCACCAGAGTGCAGCCCCTGCGGGAGCACAGCCCGGCCTGGCGCGGCCCAACACGAAGTGAGAGGAGAACCTATGTGAGGCAGGAGCCAGGCCACGCAGGGGCTTGTTGAAATGACCTTGGCTCTTTAGAAAAGGTCACATTAGAAGGGCCAGCAGAGGGGACAGACTAAAGAAGTGGGGAGAGGCTGATCACTTAGGGTCCTGCTGCAACTCCCGCAGGGGCCAGGGGGACAATGACTGTATGGGACTGAGGTGGTACCGAGGGCGACGACGAGTCAAAGATGTGTCGGGATGCACGCCCTTCATGAGTATAAACCACACGGTGTGACCTCAGTGGGGACCAGCTGGGCCGGGGGACCAGCTGGGCCGGGAGCCCAGGGCCCCTGGGGTGGTGTTTCGCTCACCCACGTGGTGTGGATGCAGCAAGAGCTCACAGGGCAGACAGAGCGCTGGTTTCCGAGGGTCCTCAGACCAATGGGACACGTCTGCTCTCCTGTCCTGACTGGATTCAGGTGTGGGAACAATACACCACGCTAAGGGTGGCCACCATTATGATGGGGGCACAAGTAAAGCGCGTGGGGCACCGGAGGAGTGGGCGCTCCATCACCGTGGCTGGAAAGGCTTCTTGAGGAGGGTGATGGCAGGAGGAGTGGGGCTGGAAAGTGCAGGGACGGTGAGAGGGACGAAGGGCAGGGGCCATTTTGGTGGGAGTGAGGCCACGTGCCCCGTGTGACCGCTGGCACGGAGTAAGTACCACCTGCATCTGTCCAGGCTGGCCAGTAACCAGCGCCTGGCACTCCGGAGGCGGCCACCAGAGGGCAGTGAGGAGCAGGAGGAGGCCGGGAGCAGGTATCCGGCTTCCAGCTGGGGCTCCTGTCCTGTCTGGGGGGGGGGGGGGAGTCAGAAAGCACCCACAGCCTCGGCAGGAGGGAATGGCGACAGCCAGTGTTTATTTTCCTTTAGGGGAAAAAGGAGGTAATTTTCAACAGAAAGGTTTATGAGAAGCAAAACTCAGCCCGACTCAGAAGTCAGGGAATGGATAGGTGTGGAGAAAGGGCTGTCTGTGCAGGAGTCCCCGCAGGCTCCTTCCCGTGCACTGGGCATCGGCCGAGGACATGGGACACTGGAAATATTGGGAAAACGTCTATCACCCAGCACTGCCATCTTATCTCGAAATATACCAATGGTATGATTACAAGCGAGCCAACTAAGCAAAAGATATATTAATGCCATTAGATCCTGAGAGATTGATAAAAATAAGCACTTCATCGTCTGTTTTAATTCACCCCACATGCATTTCCAGTAAGCTGCCGCGTTTTTCTTCCTTTTCTTTTTTTTCAGAGCCCCAGCAGATAACGTAAAGCAGAACTAGTTCGGCTGCACCAGGGTGAGGGCCCTGGCGCACCTTGGGGAAGAACCCTTGGAACTCCCCAAAATAGCAAGTTTGAAGCTCACTGCAATCACCCCCAAACTGTAAGCGAAGGTGACCATGACTACACATGCCTCTGTCCCCCCGCTGCCCAGCTCTCCAACGCCAGGCTCTACCATTCTGGAGCATTCCTACATCACATCTTGTGTCGAAGGACTTTCAAGGAAACTGACATCCCTGCACGGAGTGTGGACACACCAGGCATTAACTCTTGACCCCAGGTCGAGGATGGTCTGGCCAGTGAGTCTTCAGAACTCTGGCCATCAGCACTGCGCTTCGCCGTACACCCACGACCTCACTTAAGATGAGCATTATAGACAGGAAACTGAGTCCTGCCCAAGGCCACACTGCCTGTCTGTGACAGCCGGCAGCTCCCGCCTTCTACCCTGTGAATGAACTCCACACCGCCATCTCGCCAGTCCTGCCACATCAGCCAAGCCCAGCTCCTCTTACAAATGGGGCCAGGCCCTCACTTCCTCCTGCTGGGGTTCAGTGTCCTCAGCTGTGAGATGGGCCCAGACACTGTGCTATCTACCTGGCACTGCCATGTGGAGCTCAAATAAGACAACGAATGGGATGTGAGAAGAAACTGTTAGTCTGATTTTTACAGAACTTCTAGCCCATCCTTCCAGACTCAATGGCCACTTTTTATTCCAAACATTTTGGAGTGTTCCCTGTATTATTATCTTGAAGTAAAATTCATAGATTACATAACCTACATATGTATGTTAGAAAAAAACATGCCTGAAGTGCACGTGACGAAGGAGAGGGAAGCAGTACTCTGCAATACACACAGCAGCTCAGACAGCTACGTCAGGAAACATCCGTTACGCACTCGTACCTACCCACAGCGAATGGGGATGCTGCCAACAGACCTGATAAAGGGGAGCTGTGTGGATGACGACAAAGCTCACAAGTGACTGCTTCCAAATGGAAAACAGTGCTCAGTAAAGTCAAATAGACTAATGCACAATTTTCCTTTGAAGTGCATGGCAGTTACATTCCTAGAAATTCAGCACATACTAAAACTGGTTAAAAAGAAAAAAGGGACTGCTTTTCCTAAAACAGTGGCCAGTCTGGTTCAGATGATTAAGTTTCCACCTCCATGCACAGGCGGCGCAAGCTAAACAAGACTGCACAGTGCAGGACTGCTCTGCACACTGCGATGCGCCCGGCACCTCTCAGAGTCACCAAGCCTGCCCGTCCCCTCGCATGTGTCCCTGTGAGAACCACGGGAGATGAAACATGCCTGATGCCAGGAGCTGACAGGGCCCCAGCCTTCCGACTCTGGGCCAGGCTCCTCCCTCTGGCTCAAGGGAACTCCTGAAGGGCTGGATTTCCCCAGAAATTTCAGACAGGTGGTTTGCAAAGGAGGCATTTTCCTTAGTCGAATGGGCCTTGGCCAAGCCACTATAGCTAGTCTCCGTCACAGCCCTTCATGCCTGTGCTGTGTGCTTCAGAACCCTTCTAGAATCTTCCTCACTCAGCATCTCCGGTACTTGCTATGAGGCAGACACACCACCCCATGGCACAGACAAGGAGCCCAAGGCCCAGGATCCGCATCTGCCAAGTCCTCGCCACGGAGTAGACGCAGCTCGCCTGCAGCACACTCAGAGGCTGCGGCCAGCCCCCAGCTGGGCCAGGGCCTTGGAAGACACGGCTTCACAGCAGTTTGATGAGGAAGAAGCATATGTATTATCTATCACCGAGCCCAAAACACACTGGGACACGACACCAGACCGCCTCCATTTGCTTGCCAAGGGAAACCCCAGGCCCCTTTGTCATTAGAGGAGGCACGTACACGGGAGTGGGAAATTATGTAGGCGTCACAAAAGGTGGGAGACACCTGCATTCCTCCACGCAAGGACTGCACTGATAAAAGCCACTGCTGAAGATTATGAGAAAAATTAGATCGCCAAAGACAGGGAAACTGAGGCTCATAGAGCAGTGACCTGTTTGAGGTCACACAGTGAGTTATAAGCAGACTCACATGGAAGCAGTTGCCTTTACAAGGCCACTCAAGTGTGAACTGGATCTGCTAAGGGGGAGGGAAGGCGCGTGGCCTGTGGTGTGCACCCACTGAAGACAGAGCGAGGGCCCGAGGTAAGTGCTTTCTGGAGCCGACAACAGAGATTCGGGAGTCTGATGTTGCTGGGTGGTGGCAGTATCCCAGGTCATCCTGCAAGCAGCTGGAATGGCCATGAGCCACGCCCACTGCCCCGCCCAAGACCCTGCGAACCCCCAAAGGGAGAAAAGCTGGGGATGCCGGCTGGGCTCCTGAACACTAGCTTGTCTGCCTTCCTCTCCAACCTGCTGAGGCAGTGCAGGTTGTAGGAAAAACGCTGCACTTCAAACCAGAAGCCCTAAATGTGCATCTCAGGTCCAATGGGAGGTTCTGGCAAACATGTCAACTTCCTGAATCCCATCTGAAAAACATGTAGAACAGCAACTTGACTGACTACTGCCAAATCATACACACTTTATAGTATAAGGGAGGACTTCCTCAGCCAGACAAGGGCTTCCTGCACAGCTGCCGGGCCCTCACTCCCAGGCCGTCTTTCTTTAAGACAGGCAGGGCAGGGGCCTATGGGAAAAGTAGCCTGGTAAGAAACAAAAGCCTAAGCTTGGAAGAGAAAGCCTAGATACTGCTGTCATCACTATAATCATCCTCTGCCACCCAAAGCAGCCCTAGTCCCAGTCCCCACCTAAGCATGTGCACTGCCATGGGCCACCCACCTTGTCATGCAGCACCTAGAAACCTAGAAAGGCTGGGCTGCATGGTCTACAAGCCATGTTCTGTGAACAGCAGGGACCAACAACCTACACGTGCAGCTGTGGCCCTGGCTCCGCCCCAGGGCCTGCGTGGAGTGAGTGCTCCTCCTTCGCTCAGAAGGCAGCCAGGAATTAGGAAGCCAACAGTGCCTCCCTGACTCCCAAACAGCCTCAGATGCCAGTTTCTACAGAAAAAGCCCCAAATAACCCTGTGATAGACTTTTCCTGTCCACTGAGATAATCTCTGAGCCCAGAGCCTTGTGGGTCACAAGAGGACCCTTAGCCAGCTCTGCACTCCTGTCCTGCACCCAGGGAACTGAAGATGCCAGACTCCATGATGATTAAAATAATCTATCTATCATTAGTCATTTACCTACCATCTATCTACCTAAACTGGTGTGAGGCTCTCTGGGTTGGGCCTGCTATGAAGAGTGAGCACCCACACTCACTGCTGGAAGAAGACAGATTCTGTGGGCACCAAGGAACAAGGTCAGAAAACCTGATCTCTTAAGGGCTAAATGCCATTTCTTCCATGTAGAAGCAAAAACATTACTAGTGTGCCTATTCTGTCTGTAGAGTACGTTAAGAATTCTGCTCAGGGTGGCTTCACTAGGTTGAACAGCAGGAAGGGACACAGACAGACACAAAGCATGGCCACTGCCACCGGTGTTGAGTGAGTGGATTCTGGGTTTGAATTTCTGTTTGAGCAATGGCCCCCTAACCTAGTAACATTAGGGGACTCAGATAGAGAAGGGGGATGTGTAAGCTGCCCAGGATCAGTCCTCTGGGTGTTGTCAGGCTTGTGTCTAAGTGTCTCGCGTGTGGCAGGTTTGGAGAACCCCGGAGGAGGTCACACAGTGTGTGCCGCACACAGGCCGGGGAGGAAGGCAGCGCTCAGCAAGACCCGCCGGTAAAACACTGAGCTGAGACAAGGCTATGGCGGGAAGGCAAGAGCCCCAGGCTGCCAGCACAGAACAAGATGTGCCGTGGGGACAGGGAGTCACGGCCTAGCACCTGCCAGGTGCCAGGTGCCACGTAGAGCCCTTGAATCCTTTCCACAGCTTTGCAAGTGGGACTTATGACCCCATTTTACAAATAAGAACACCGCAGCTTACAGAAGGTAACTATATTTAACAAGGCCAAAAGGGAAAAAACTAATATTATTTGTGCACTTATCACATACCAGGCACTACACGCCAAGTGCTTGATAAACAATCCAAATCTCATCTTCATAAGAACCGTGGGAAGTTGGGTTTATTAGCCCAAGGCCACAGGTGGTAGAGTGAAGATCTAGCTGTACCCAAGTCTTTTTTCACTACAGCAAATTGTCTCCCACCAAGGGAGGGAAGGATGGAATTTCTAGACACAGAGGGGATTTCAGAGAAAACCCCACAATTAGCTGGCAGTGAGAGGACTTCTGCGGCAGCTGGGGGCCGAGATTGGCAGGGGAGAGGCGGCCTGTGCCCAGATCTGTGTGGCATGGCCACACCACCGAATCATGCACCACCGTGACATGGAGCTGACAATGGAGACACCTAACATATGGATGAGCCCCGCAAACAATGCTGAGGGCAAGAAATCACGCACAAAAGCACACACCATATGTGTGTATGAAGTGCATACACAATGACGTTTAAACACAAGCAAAATCACTTGTCACAGATGCTGATATCCTGGTTGTCGGGGGAGATGGGAGGGATATGGTCTCCACCAGGACTCTGGGGTCCTGGCATATACACGTGCAGATGCTCCTCCAGGGGCACCTCTCAGACTTGGGCATGGCCTGTTGGTAGGTCACGCCTCAGGTTAGTGGGCCCAGGCTCTCCCCTCCACCAAAGATCATATCCACGGGCAACCGCTATGTACATGGTAAAAGCTTCACATCAGGCCACTTGTGCATTGTTTCCCTCACCTCACCCCCACCAAGACAGCCACTCACTCTGAGCTCCTGCCAACACCAGTAAGTTATTTCCTCATAATGGGCCACAGGTTTTGTATGTGAAAACGAGATGGATTCACTGATTTCCCTGTGATTCTACGGTGAATTTAATAAAGTAACTAGTAGTTTTTATTTAATTTAAGTGGTTACTTTGAAAGAGTTAGCTGTCTCATTAATTAAAACCATGCATTTACGTGTAGAGATAAAGTGAAGCTGGATGCTCACATCCTGGGGTGGTTTGGGTCAGAACCCTGAACTCAGCTCACTTTAACATGGAACTCAGGCTCTTCGGTGGACAAAAAGCAGTTTAGGGAGCATTTGTGTGGTGCCAACACTGTTTCAGGTCGGTGCCAGTCACTCCACATGGCTGTGGGTGAGCAGCCCCCCTATCATGCAGCCAAGTTCACAGCAGAAAACCCACACACACCCCTGGAGCCATTTCACGGCCAGAAAGCACATGGCAAGTGTTCTGTGTACAGCCGACCTACGGAAAGCATACTCAGAACATATCCTTGTTTGGGGAAGCCAGGATGGCTCAGTGGGTTAAATGCTTACTTTGCAGCCCTGGGGACTGAGGATCGAGTTCCAGCCCCAGCCCATGTGGATTCATATACTGAACTGGGGTGTGCTTCCCATGTGGGAAGCCCCCAGTTCAGTTCTCGCCCTCCTGGTTCAGCCTCCAGCTCGTAGGGGTGTGCCTCCCATGCAGGAGGCCCCCAGCCCAGTTCCCGCCTTGTGTGGCCCCCACCCATCTGTATGGAATGAAACCATGTTGAAAACTAATGACGTACAACTATGGAGACTGCTCTGGGACCTCCCCCTTCTCTCTGTCTCTCTCTGTCAAAAATAAATCTAAAAAAAACCCCAAAACCAAAAAAAACCAAAAACCCCACATCCTTACTTACACTGGGCCCCAGAGCTGCAGTACAATATACCAGGCCAGTAGAGGTTCAAAGCTACCACCTCCCTGTAGGTTCTCACGACCATGTGTCCCTACTTCCTGCCTGACTGTGACAGTGGCAACAGCGATGGCAATAATAATACTCAAAGTACTAATGCTGGGTGATTAATATGTGTCAGGCAGCCTGCTCAACATTTTACTTCTCAGCTCATTTAAATGGAAAAACAACCCTGCATCACCCCCGTTTTATAGACAAGGAAACTGAGCACAGAAAATGAAGTGACTTGCCCAAGGGTTCCTCAGCGAGAATGTGGGAGAATGAGGACTCTGGCAGCGTGGCCCCAGGCCCAGTTCTGACCTGCTGGGCTCTCCAAGGTAAGAATTCCAGCAGAATGCAGGGCCCTGTCATGGCCACCAAGACCCCCACGCCCTGGAAAGCGTGTCCTTTTGAAGCCAACACTGCAAATTTCCAGTCCCAGCCACATGCACGTCTACTTCTTCGCTCTAACTGCCCTGCTTGGAAGCTGGCTAGCCCCCAGCACCTCACTGTCTATCGCGGGTACCCAGCGCACCTGGTCTTCTAGGCCTCAGGGCCTAGCACTGCGCAGTCCCCACCACCAACCTCCTTCCTACGTGCGCAGGACCGCTGCAGTGCGCTATTTGCAGCTCACATGAGCTTCCACACCCGTGGGCCCTATACGAGCTGTTCCCTCTGCCTGGGGGGCCTCTGCCTTGTGAACTCCTCACCCTCAGTGTCACCATGCCCCCGGAGCCTCCCTTGGCAGCCTGCTTCCCTTTCTGGGGTCCCTCAGTGCCCTGCTCACACCTTATCTGAGCACTTAGCACAGTCCTCATGATTGGCAGGCTGTGAATCTGTCTGCTCCTAAATACTAAGTGACTTGAGCAGAAGGACTTGCCCACTCATTCCTGATGTTCTGCCTACCAGTCTCTTATACTCAGTAAATGTTTAGCAAAAGTTTATTAAGCACATGCATAACTGAATTCAACAATAAACTGCTGCTTCCCCTTCCCATCTCTAGGAGGATGACCTATGTACTAATAAAGCAGATCCAGACAGGGAGCTTTAGGAACACATCAGAGCAAACCTGTGTTTCACAGAAGGGAAAGTGCTGGCCTCCCTGTACACCTAGTGTCAGGCCGCAGTTTCGGTGATAGCCCATGTACTTTTGGCTCAATGCGGCCGCAGGGTGAGGACGCTCTGAGAGCCAGAGCTGGGGGTGTGGCAGGACAGAGAGGAGCCTGGCAGCAGCCCGGGCAGAGCCTGCTTACCTCCTTCCTGGGAATTCATGACGTTCAGGGCAAACAGCATGGCATTGCAGAAGGTGGTCGCTTCCTCCTTACTTGCGAAGTTCAGGCCGTAGACCTGGCGGGCGTCTCGCCACTGGTGGAAGGTTGGTGTCGCCTGATTGTACTTCAGCCCTTTCACGATTGAATAATTAATCACAACCTGGAGGGGAAAAGAGAGAGAAATACGTGTAAATAAATAAAAGGTAAGTGAGCTGGAGGGAGCTGCTGTGGGGCAAGGATACTGTGTCCCCTGGGGCTACCAGAGGACAGGAGAAGGGGTGGGGTCACAAGACGGGGAGAGCATGGCCAGGCAGCTTTTCAACATGATCCAAGGACAGTGAGGGTTTAAAAACCAGGTATTGCATTTAACTGGTGATGCTATATAGTCACAACCTCCAGATGAGAGTCCTGACTTGGGAGTCAGGTCCTTGGGTCCTGGCCCTGCCTCCCACCACTGTCACCTGCAGTGGTCACTGTACCTCTTTGGGGCTGTTTCCCAGGTTATAAAATGGGGATAATAATCCTGGCTCTACCAACCTCATGGGGTTCCCACAAGGGTCACACTGTGATACATGTCTTATCTGCCTTCCAGGTGTTGCGATACTTACGGGCATGAGTCTTCTGGAATTGCTATGCCTCCCAGAGCTCGCTGCACAGTGCCTAGCACTTAGAATGCACTAACAGATGGGTTATTAATTAAAAGACACCTTGGAAAAGTTAAAATGTGCCACACATGTACTGCATTATTAGCATCTTTGTTATTAATCAGTCAGGAAATATCAGCTGGCCACCAGGAACAATGGCAAGCCCAGCAGGGAAAGCTACGGAGACAAACCAGAACCCGGACACCGGAATGCCACACCCGACCTCTACACCTCACTCTTTCAGACATTTAACAGAGAATTATTTCAAAGTTCTTTAACACCACATTTAGTGGGGATGCTGGGTTAGCTCAGCAGGTTGACAGCTTGCCTTGCAATCATGAGGTCCATGGATTGAATCCCGGCCCAGGCCCGTGCAAACCATATGCTGAACATATGGTGGTGCAACTGGTAACCGCCAAGGTGCTCAGTAGTGAAGGTTCTTGCCTCCCATGCAGGGGGCCTCTGGTTTGGTTCTCTCTCTGCACAGCCCCATATCCGCCTGTGTGGAATGAAACCCTGTCACAACTAATGATGTGCAACTATGGAGACTGCTCTGCCCTCCCAGCCCCCTTTCTCTCATCTTCTGTCAGATAAAATAAATTAAAAAAAAAAAAAGACTACAGTTAGCAAGTAGAGCTCAGTGAAGGTGCGAGAGGCCTGGAACCATTTTTCTATGTCCCTAACCTCCCCGCTCAGGGCCACATGATCTAACATCACAGAACTTATTAGTCATCAGGTTTCTTCTCTGTAAAATGGGGAAGAATGTGATGTGGCTGCAACCTAGAGTCTTGGGGCATGCTGTGAGGATGAAAGCGCCTAACACAGCAGCTGGCTCTCGGCAGGTGTTAACTGAGAAACAGGAGGGCCCCTAGAGATGCACGCATGCAAACAGAGGCTGGGTGGCCTGCTGCTCCTGATGCGATGGGAAGAACTTCACTTTAAAGGGGGGGGAGGCAATACTAGGTGGTATCTCAGGTCTCCACTGGCTTCTGGGCTCCAGGGTTTTGGAATCTGAACTTGGAGATAACTCTGCCCCAGTCAGGAAGGTGAGCTTAGGAAGAGATGCAGAGACCTTGCCGGCCGGCTGCAGCGCTAAGATGAGAACTCTGGCTGTTTTCCTTTCCTGCTCCATGCCGCTGTGCTGTCGGAGAGAGCAAACCCAGAGGGTAGCAAATGTGGGCAATACCCAGAACAGCTCTTCCCCAAGTCTTAGCCAGGTGGAGGTGGGTGTGAGCTGTCCTCCAGTGAGGGAAGACAAGAGAAAGAGCAAGAGCACTTGGTTCCTGGGGTGGTCCTCCTGCTAGGCTCAGCTGTAGGTCATCAGAAAAAGGGAGGAGGTTGTGTGGTGTGTTGCATGCGCAGGAGCACAGTGATGGGGGTGGGGATGGGGGTGTCAAACCGCTCTTAGGGTCAGAGGGCACGCCAACAGTGGGGGAGTGACCAAAATGAGGGCGATGAGACTGTTCCCTTCTGCCCTGGTAAGTCCAGACCAGAGGATCTGTGCCCCAGTGTTTCTGTATTGGGTGCTGCACTTGAGTGGAATTAAACAAGTGGAAAGAGCCAGAAGGAAACCACATTACATAAAAAATGGTTGACGAATCCTGACACAAGGTAGAAGACTCCAGCGTATCTGAGGGGGTTGCTGGGTGTGTGAGAGTTAGAATCCTATGATTTGAAATCTCTGGTTGGCTATGTTCTTGGAGGGGGACATAGCGGTGTGGGAATTGGGGGAGGCCGATGCTTATCCAGACCATGGAAAAAGTGTGGCCAAAGGAATCCATAAAAGGAATTAAAAAAGAGCAAAGAGAGTATCTTACTCAATCCCCTCCTTTTACAGTTGGGAAAATCGAGGCCCAGGGAGAGTAAGTGTCATGTCCAGAGTTACATGGTGAGTTAATGGTAGCACCGAGTTTAGAAGCCATGTCGACGCTTCTGCTCACCAGTATAATGAACTGAAATCTCTCTTCCTGTAAAATCCCTGTCCAGTTCTAGCTCTAACCTCCCAAGCCTCATAAACTGACTCTAGTTCTGGAGAAGACTTTCAGATACTTGACTGAGAGAGCAAAGAGGCCCTTCTAGAGGGCACGTCCCTGTTCTGTGAGTTCTCTGGGTTCCTTGTCACACGTGGCTGGTCTGTCCTCTCACTGCAGCTCTCGGGACTGTCACTTCTGTCCTATCTACAGCTAGAATGTAAACGTAAAGGCTGCTCATTGAGTGTTGCCATCTGACAGCCCACAGCTGTCAGGCTACTCTGAGGACGGCCATGGAAGTAGGTACAAGAGCAAGCAGAGCGTTCTGGATGAAAATGCTGGCTTTATTACTTTGTAGCTTAATAGCAGACAAGTTACTGACATGAGCTTCTTTATAATGAAAATATTACAAATAATTCTGTACTGAGTACCCTCGTCATTTATCTGTGTGGACATGTATTTCCATAGGATATATTCCTACAAGTAGAACTGCTGGTCAATGGACATGACCCTTTAAAAATGTACACTGATCATTTTAAAAGGTACTTCTAAATTGTCTTCTGAAAAAGGAGAGTCCATACAATGCGTTTTGGACGTATGTGCAGATGACACACACCCTTCTGTCATCTGACCACCTACTGAGAGGTATCAGTGTTCATTAACTGCCGGATAGACCTTATGTGTGGACAGTTAAAACTCTGTATCTACCTGATGGTTCCATTCCTTTGTTTACTCTGCTTTGGGGTCAACTTCATACCCTTCTCCTAACACTCCACCCCAGAGAGGACCATGTTTCTGATTATTAACACCATCAGTTATTACACTTGTGCTTCACCTACATAGAAAAGGATTCTCATGGTATGTACCGTAATTTGCTGTGTATAACAAGTACCTCTGTTTTTGGCACAAACATTTATATAGATTCGGAATTAGCACAACCCATGTATAATGTGCATCCTTATTTTTCCCTCACAAATTTGGGCAAAAACGTATGCGTTATGCACAGCAAAATACGGTACTTTTGTTTCTGGGTTCTTTTACTCAACATGTCTATGAGATTCATCCATGTTACTGCATTTATAAATATTCAATCCCCTTTTTTTAAAAAGATTTATTTTGTTGTTTTTGATAAAGAGAGAGAGAGAGGCAGAGAGAAGGGGGAGGGCCCAGAGCAGTCTCCATGGTTGTAAGTCATCAGTTTTCAACATGGTTTTGTTCCACAAAGTTGGGCGGGGTCCATGCAGGGTGGGAAACAGGCCAGGGGTCTCCCACATGGGAGGCACGCCCCCTTGAGCCAGGAGCTGAACTGGGAGGTGGGGGCAAGAACCGAACTGGGGGCCTACTGCATGGGAAGCATACCCCAGTTCAGCATACTGGTCCCCACGGGCCGGGTCCGGGACTTGATCCTTGGTCCCTGGGGCTGCAAAGCAAGCGCTCAACCTGCTGAGCCATCCCAGCTTCCCATACTTAATTCCTTTAGATTGCTGCATAAAATTCCAGTTTTTGATATGTCAGAAATAACTTATCCATTCTCCTGTCAGTAGATAATTTGCATAGCTTTTAACTATTATTTGGCTATTATTAACAAAACTATTATGAGTATTTTCATACAGTTCTTTTAGTGGAGGCAGGCATTCATTTCTCTTGGGTATATACCATGAGTGGCTTATAGGAAAGCTGTGTACTGAGTTTTAGTAGGGTCTGTCAAAGTACTTTTCGAAGAGGTTCTATCAATTTATACTTCCAGTTGATATCAGTGTCATAGCAGAGTGAGAAGACCCTTTTGTATCTCCCCTTAAACTAATAACAAATCAGATGTCTATAATCCAACAAAGCTTCCTCTGTTCAACATACAACTGTGCCTGAGAGATCCATGCATTAGCATACCTGAAGGTGGGCATGCTGGAACGCAGAGGAGGTGGGCTAGGGAAGGACAGGGATGGTACCTGTAGGTATGGTTGGGTGACTGCGGAGGCCCCAGCTAATGTGGCAGTGGTGGAGGAGTTGGAGTGTGGCCCCCACATCATGGTCCAGTGGAGGGTGGAGGGGCATAAGTAGCGCTGATGCCTGGGACGCTGGCTCCCTGCCCCTCCACTGCTACAGGATCCGCTAGCAGCGCTGGAGATGTGGCTAATAGCATAGTGGTGTGGGCTGGCGGCCGCAAGGCCATTAGTAACAATAAGGCCATGCTGCAGGCATGAGAACCACCTGCAGTATCCACTCATCATGGTAGTGCTGCTCTGAGACAGAGGTGACTCGGACATGGTGGGGACACCTACCACCTGGTCAGTCACTCAAAAGTCAATATCCGTGACAATGGCAATATCACCACCACAGTGACCCAGGAAGCACAAGCAGCACAGGTAAAAGGAAACACAAACTTGCTCTACAGCGCCATCTACTGGAAAACAAAAGACCTATAATTGCCAACCTGCTGAATTGTTAAGATCAAAATAGTATCTAAACAAGAAAAGAGTCCACTATTTCAAACTCACAATCTCAAGTCATGGAAGATTGTGACTTAAATGACAGAGAATTCAAGATTGCAGTAATGAAGGAACTCAATGACAGACAAGATAACTCAGAAAGGCAGTTCAGTGAGCTCAGGAACAAAAGGAGTATTTTACCAGAGAGACTGAAACTATAAAAGAGAACCAAGTAGAAATTCTGGAACTGAAGAACTCAATAAATAAGATGAAGAATGCATCAGAGAGCCCTAAAACAGAGTACTACCGAAGAGAGAATTAGTGAGCTTGAAGATCAAAATCTAGAAATGATTCAGGTGGGAGGAGAGAACTAAGAGTTAAAAAAATAAATGAACTCTGTGGGAATGGTCTGGTGCCATTAGAAAGAGCACCATAAAGATAATAGGTATCACAGAAGGAGAAGAGAGGAAGAAGGGAACAGAGAGCCTAGAAATAATTAATGAGAACTTCCCAAACCTAAGGAAGGACTTGCACATTCAGACATTCGAGGATGAGATGCTAACAGAACACCTGATGATCTCAATGCAAAAAGACCTTCTCTAAGACACATCTATTAAAACTGTTACAACTTAAAGATAAAGAAAGAATTCTCCAGGAAAAAAAGACAAAGGAAACCTCAATCAGATTATTATCAGATTTCTCAGTAGGACCTCTATGGGCCAGGAGAGAGTAGAATGATACGTTCAAAATACTGAAAGAGGAAAACCACCAAGCTATCATTTGATATGAAGGATAAACAAAGGCTTTCAAAACCTGACAAACAAAAGCCAAGGGAATTTACCACCACAAGACTTGCATTACAAGAGATGTTGAAAGGAATTCTATGTGAAATAAAAGACAAAAGTATATGAAACTTTCAGTAAGGTGACAGACAGAAGCAGGGGATTGTAACTCTTTTTCAGAGTAGGATATTAAACAATTTTAATATAAAGATTAAAGGAGGGAAAGCATTAAAAAATAACTATAGCTGCAACAATTTGATCATAATTCTTGTATCACTATCCCCATGTGGTTATTGTAAAACTGAAATAGACATAAAAAGTGCTCCATAAGCCATGGAGAAATTAACATGTAAGTTATCTCTACTTGGTTATGAAACCAGGAATCTGTCTCTCTTAAAAGATTTGACCTCGTAATCCATACTGACTTGGAAACAGACCTGTGAAAATTAGTCTTTTCTCCTGAGGTCCGTAAAAGTTACTGCAGACCAGGTTTCTTGCCTCTTTCTCTAATACTGAGGCTTCTTAAGACTCTCTTTCATGTTCCTAGCTAAGATGCCCCATCCATTTGAGGAGAGAGTCTCAACCCCATCCCAGGGACCTACGTCTAGGAGATCTGCAGGTTCGAGTCAACACAGCCTCTTTGCACTCACACAAGAGAGCACTGGAGACTGCTGCCATTCTCCCTGCAGGGAAACGTTCCTCCCAAGTGAGCCCAAACACGTGGTTTCCCCTGGAGGAGGCAGTGAGGCAGAGGCTCTTGAGAAAAGGTGCACTTTGGTTTCTGGTCCCATGGCCTTTCCAGCTCATCGTGCTATCTTCCCAGTGTGCATGGAGAGCAGTCAAAGAGGTACTCAGGGAAGGAAACTGGTCAGAATACAAATAATCACGCAGGGCAGCAGCTCCCAACCTTTTCGGCACCAGGGATCAGTTTTGTGCAAGACAATTTTTCAACAGACTGGGAGGTGAGGGATGGTTTTGGGATGATTCAAGTGCCAGATGCAGCTTAACTGTCACTTACCACTCTCACTTATAGGGTTTTGATGTGAGTCTACAAGCAACTCATTTATTATGGTCTCTGGCAGTCAAACCTCTCTATTAATGTTAATATGTATTTGCAGCCACTCCCCAGCGCTAGCATCACCGCCTCAGCTCCACCTCAGATCATCAGGCATTAGATTCTCATAAGGAAAGTGCAGCCTAGATCCCTCTCATACACAGTTCACGATAGGGTTCATGCTCCTATGAGAAGCCAATGCCCCCACTGATCTGACAGGAGGCGGAACTCAGGCGGTAATGGGAGTGATGGGGAACAGCTGTAAATACAGATGAAATTTCACTCCCTCACCTGCCTGCCACTCACCTCCTGCTGTGAGGCCCAGGGGTTGGGGATCCCTGATGTAGGGAACACTCACCATGATTAAGGAACTGCACTAGGTAATGGATGTCAAAGGTGAGTACCAGATGGACAACCCTGCCATCCCCCACCCATGTGTGAGATGCTTTTGGCTGTCACCACAAATGGGACTAAGATGCTATACAGCCTGCAATGTATGGTATAGTGTGCCTGGACAAGGCAGAGCAAGAACCAGTGAATTGGAAGAACAGGGGAGTAGCTTCTTGAAGGTTTTTAGAAAAACCTTCCTATCAGTAAGGCTCATCAACAAGGGAAAGGGATGCCTCTGTAGGTACCGAGAGTTCTAGGTTAGACAGACTACCTTGAATCAGGGGTCCCGAAGTGGGATGTTCCCCTTTAGCTACCAGAACCTGAAACTTAATAGGGCTGTTTTGGCTAGAGCAGACACACATTCAATAGACAACCTACTTAAAATAGAGTCTTAAGTTTCTGTTCTCTCTTTTCTAATGGCCAATATGCTGAGGCTTGCAGATAGCAGCTAATCTGCTGCTTAACTTAGCTAAGGCTTGACCAACAAAGGACACCAGGAGATGCTATTTAAGTAGAGTTTTTCATAAATGCTGAAACTATAGCTCTGTTAATTTCACTGCTAAAACTGTCCTTGTCAATCTCTTTAAGAAGAGAATACTGAAGCACTAACCAAAGTACTGTGGTCAGGCTACACAACCCCATTCTCCACGTCTCTATTTTGGTCCATGCCACATCAGACTACTCTGCCTTAGTTAAGTGTACACAACTATTCCTGACATGGGTGGACTTACCTTGTATTTGCAGAGGTATTGACCACGTACACTCACAAACTATCTTATCTGACTTGTCCAGGATGTACTATTAGGGACATAAATGGCTACAGATGTTCCAAATCATCTTGATAATCCTTCCAAAGGAAGACTTAGTGGGTTGATAAACCCAAAAATCCTCATTGCCATATTCCTTATGGATATGTAGCCATAGAATAAAACTAATATATTTGTATAATATAGTTTTCAAAGCCGTTTCACGTCTATTATTTTATTCTAATTTGACAATAACACAGTGAGGGGGTGGAGTCCTGTCTCTATAAGACAGATGTGAAAAATGAAGTTCAGAAAAGATAGTTTGGAGTATGAAAATATGGAGTCAGAATTGGAACCCAGATCTTCTGACTCCCAATCTGGCCCTTAGTTTTCTCTGACCTCTTCTCCCTGTGTCCCTGTGTCTGTGTGTGCACGCGTGTGTGTGTATGCATAATCAGTAACCCCAGCCCTCACCTGCTGATCCTGCAGCTTGACTCCAACGACCCTGAAGGTGTTGCTGGCAGTGTTGTGGTACATGTTGATGCGGCTGAATCCCTGCTGGCCAGGTTTGATCGGTACCCATTTCTTACTAGTGTCGTCGTAGACCATCACGGAAGCCCGGGCTTGGCAGATACTCTGTTCACTGCAGAACAAGAGAAGACAAGTGTCAGCGTTAGCTACAAAGGGCTTGGCCCTTTTCTGAAACAGAGTCCAAAGGCTGCCTGACGCCAGAGCTTCCAATGGTCCCTGGAAGGGCTGCCCTGTGAGGCAATGAGTGCTCATTTTCCAAGGACCATGGGGACTGGACAGGAGGTTCTGTGCTAAAGTTTTCGATAGCTTGGAAAAGACTCACAGCTTTCCCTTCAGGGGAAAAGGCGCTTGAATGAGGAAGAAAGTACAAGTATAATTTGCCAACTGTGTACAATATTCTAGGCACTGTGTTAAATAAGAAAAGGCATTAAAGCACCAAAGCTTCATAACTGATGAAGCAGCCATCATTACCCCCACTTCGTAGATGAAGCAAGAGTGGCTCAGAGACTGAGGAAGATTTCTACAAATCCGCACAGGTATTAGGTGATTAATTTTGGGATTGCCAATCAGTTCTGTCTGACTCTAGAGCACATGGTGTAGATAATATTCTTTCCAACATCCAACAAAATGCTCAATTTATGATATTATGATAGGGCAGCATCATAGAACCTGCGTAGGCAATAAAATAATTAGCTGATCTTCTAAAGCACAGTGATTAAACCAAAATAAATACATGGCTGCACCCTACTTTGCTGAAGGCATTTACCAAACAACTTTACCTGTTCAGAATATGATGGAAAACCAGGGGAGGGACCAAAAGAAGTTCCCGGAGAGAGAAAACAGTCATCACTAAAATCAGGCTCTACAACTCCTGCCACTGTATTCAAAAGACGGTGCTCAGAGCCCACTGGCCTCTATAAGCCTAATAATTGTAAACATTCACTTTCTCAGTCTTTACCTGCACATTAGAATTTCCACATGAAATAGGCACGGTGTGGATGTTAAAGGCAGGCGCAGCAACAACAGTGAGGAGGGCTGTTGTCAGAAAGGGAGATCACAGAAAAGGCCCAAGAATTAGAAACAGTAAGTTAAAGCCCAACAATACGGGCCTCGTTAAGTTAATAGAAGCAAAGCATGTACAGTAATGGGCAGTCATAATGATGAGACCAAGAAGTCAGGAACTGTCACTTTACCGTCACTTTACCATATTTAAGGCAGGGAAACAAAATATTTGAGAAAGATCCCACTCCCCAGCCCCTGTGGTTACTGGGTGACAAAACAGTGGTTTTCTGGAGACTGGCCCCTCAGTGACTTGGAAATCTCCACCTGGCCGACTCAGCCAGTGCCTGAGTGTAGTGGAGGGTCCCAGCTCCCCAGTGACTCAGATGGAGAATGGCCCAGTGTGCAGATTATCATTTTAACAACCTGGTGGACAGTGCATGCACAAGCCTTCCCACACATGTCCCCTCACCTCGCTTTACCCAAATTCCTGCACACATTTTATGGTTCTCCAGCAATGACCTCCAAATACCCACACTGGGCCTCAAACTGGCTGCTGACCCCCAGCTCTGCTCTGTGGGGTATGAGCCCAGGGTACACTTGACATCAGCTGTCCACGCCTTGTGTAGAGGGCTCTGTGGACACATGTATCAGGAGTGAATGATAAGGTTTTTTGGTGCAATTGTGCTGCATCTTTTTTTCCATAATTCATCATTCACTCAACAAATATTTAAGGGGAAATCAGTGATGAGAAAAACAGGCAGGAATCTTCCCAGAAGGCAGCCCTATTATACCAGCAGGGAGAACAAAAAAATAAATAAATAAAAAATAAAAACACACCAGCAGCACTGTGCTTTGCTTTTTCTCTGTGTTCTGGAGCCTAAAACCACGGATCTTTTAAGAGTTTAAGAGAACATGCTTAGAAGTTGCCTTCCCTTAGCTGAGTCTTCGGGGCCCTGTCCTCATGAAGTCTGGTCGAAATCACACTGTACATAGAATGAGATAGACCTCGGTTTAAATCATAGTTCCATCCCAATATAAACTGACCAGAAGCCAAGTTATGGGCTAAGTTGTGTCACTTAGTGCTACTGATCCTCAGTTTCTGAGACAATGGACAGGTGCTCCAGACACTGTCTCAGGAGCTGGGAGAGATCCTGAGATGCAGCCTGGTGTTAGTTAGCAAACACAGATTTGACTAAGTCACAGGGCTCTGAGCTGAAACCCCAGCTCTGCCACTTGCCTGTGTGTGACCACAGAAGCCCTTGAGATGCTTCTGGGGCAGCACACCCAGGGAGGTACTGTGTGACCTGGCAGAGCTTTCTAGAATCCCCATGAGGGGGCCATGCAAGTGTGCATGCAGAGTGCCCAGAGAGCCTGTTACGGGAACAGAGCTGACTGCCTGTCCCAGTTGCCTCCACTCTGGGTGGCCACTGTGTTTGCTTTCCTGGGCTGCTCTCCAATGACCGCACGTGGCAGGGCTATGAGTGCTCAACACGGGGCTCTTCCGTGGGGGAAACCCTGGCTCGGGGCCACCTCATTAGCTTGTGCACCATGGTCTGAGATGCTTCCTCCTCCAACCTTTCTGCCCTCTGTCCTTCCACAGCCGTTAGACCTGCACCCTGGGCTGAAGCTGCCCCACCTGTTCCTGCTCCCTTGCTTCACTGATGCCTGGATTCTAACTGACTGCAGAGGCCTGGAGTCTGCCTCTTGGAAGACCCAGGGTGACGCACCCAGCTCTACTGCAGGTTCCCGAGGGCAGGTCCACACCGTTCATTCTGCGCTGTGCCCCGAGCACCTGGCATGAGGCGGTTGCCTAACACATGTGCACTGGAGAACCCTGGAGCCGGCCTGATCCATTCTCCCGTCCAATGCAGCCTGCTATCGAAGCAGCCCCACTGAGCCTAGGAACGATGTGACAGGAGATCACCACCCTCCAGAGTGACCCATTTTGGGCGAAAAGCTCTAGTTGTTAGGTCACTCCTATTGTTCTGAATGACACTCCACTCACTGCCCTCCAGAGCCACAAAGGTGCTGTGGATAACAAGTGATAGCTACTGGAAGACTGAAGGGACAGCTTGATTCTTCCATCCATCACTCACATGACAATGCTACACACCCCCTTGCCATCCGTCACTTTCCTCTAGTGAGTCCTGATTTGTCACATTTTCTGTCAGTGGCCGAGTCCTATGATTGGATGTGATAATTTCATCTTAGTTTGACAAGCAGACGCCAGTGAGTCAAAAACATTCAGGGATACAGAGATGAATGTGACAGTCACTGCTCTCCCACAGCAAGCTCACAGCTACTCAGGAAATGAGACAGATGATCACACACCTCAGTTGGCCAGGGGTGGGGGTGCGGTGCATTGGGGGAGGCTTTCTGAAGAAAATGCTGTGAGAGCTTAAAGACAAAGAGCTTTTGACCCAGGCGAGCTCAGGAAGGGGATGTGGGATTCGGGGGGCAGGGGAGGGGGCCA
The DNA here is from genome assembly GCA_004027555.1 of Craseonycteris thonglongyai. Taxonomy (NCBI): domain Eukaryota; kingdom Metazoa; phylum Chordata; class Mammalia; order Chiroptera; family Craseonycteridae; genus Craseonycteris; species Craseonycteris thonglongyai. The sequence goes on along the minus strand of PVKE010003410.1, from coordinate 3,298 downwards.
GCAGAGCGGGGAGGCAGGACCACATGCTAGGCGGAGGGTCCCAGTTGACCCGGGCGCCTCACACACCTTTTAGGGCCATCTGGGTGGAGATGACATAAAGAAAGAACCCACTACAGTGCTTGCCCCTAGTAGGTGCTTAACCACCAATCACTATTATTATTAATGTATTCTAGCCACAGGTTCTTTTTCTGTTGTTGTTTATAACACTTTAGGTTCACACTGAACTTGTGGTTAACCAAAAAACCCCTTAAAAAAAAAACATTTGAATGGTACTTACCTATTTTATTCCCACCGACAAAAACTAAACGCAAGAAAATACCCATTTGTTCTACTTAAGATTCGTCTTATTATCCCTTTGGGATTTTGTTTTGTTTTAATGAAATCTTGATTGTTATACAGCCTAGACACTGCTTCTCAGCTCCACATTCACCTGCCTTCTCAGCACCTTCACTTGCATGAGGCAGATGGTGTAACACATTTCCCAAAGGCTTCTTAAACTGCCTTTGTCTAAATCATGCATCATCAGAGGAAAGTAAGTTTGATAAACAAATATTTTCTTTTTAAAAATATTCTGGGAAGCCGGGATGGCTTAGTGGGTTAAGCGCTCACTTTGTAGCCTCGGGGATCGAGGATCGAATCCTGGCCCTGGCCCATGTGGACCCATATGCTGAACTGGGGAGTGCCCCTAGTTTGGTTCTCGCCGGAGTGAAGACCCTGGCCCAGTTCCTGCCCTGTGTGGCCCTGCCCACCTGTGTGGAATGAAATGATATTGAAAACTAATGGCATACAACTATGGAGACTGCTCTGGCCCTCCCCCTTCTCTGTCTCTGTCAAAAACAATAGAATAAATCTTTAAAATAATTCTTTATTGAATGACTGAACTACTTTTTAAAACAAACATACAAAACTCCCTTTATTAAATTTAAAAAGTCTATTCCTGCTTCCTCCCCACAGGCCACATAGGCTGATTCTCATGAGGGATTCATTGACAGGCTGCTTTTATAAGATCAAAACAACTAGCTGATAAGGGGGGAAATCAGTCAAAACCCACTGTTTGGTTTGTTGTACACGGTGCTGAACTGCCAGGTTGATGGACTCTCCCCTGGGACCTAACAGGCTGCTCTGCAGTTTCCTCACCTGTGGAGTCAGTGAGTTTCTCGTTGTCTAACCCCCTGGGAAAGCGAAGGTTCCCGCCCTACCCCCACCCATTCCTGCCCCCCAGCAACTGGCCTCTCACTGCCCCGAGTGACTGGGAACGAGTCTGTGAACTTCCCACAGGCTCACACAGACACTCTACCTGTCACACTCCCTGTGCATGGTCTGGTGGGAATCCCTTCCCACCCTACCAATACCTTTCAGGGCTTTCCCAGGCATTTACTACAAACATGCAGGACAGGCTGTGACCTCATAAAGTCCAAGCATAAGGATGAAAAGCCAAAAAGAGAACAAGAGGGATGGGGCTAACCACAGAGGTTTCTGGAAAACGTGAGGTCCAGGGGTGAGCTTGAAAAGTATAGCGCTTAGGCCTATACGCAGATACTGGCCCCGCAGCCCTGGGCTCATTTCTGCCTTGAGCATAGCACTTACCAGTTTGTTTTGCTTTGCATTATCTGCGTAAGAACCTGTCTGCCTCACTAGACTGAGCTCCTTGAAAGCAGGGACTTTGTTTCCCCCTTTGCAAACCCATTCCCTTGTATGTTGTGCACAAATAATTGCTTGTTGAAGGAATGACTGTGCGTAAGCGTGTGGATGATTGTGTGTCCATGGGAACATCCCACTTAATCCCATTGCATTTATTCTCAGAGGCAGAGAGTAGTTGCCAAACAAAAGCATCTGTTACAGATTAGCATCAGTGTTCTCTATCTTGCCACGGCCTGGGATTGGAGAGTCAGAAAATCGCAGCTCCATGGGCGGTTTATCCTACGTGCGAAGTGAGGCTGCCCACTAGCCTCTGCAGCCTTTGACAGCGAGTCTCAGCCCGGCCTGGCCCAGCCTGGCCTGGGAAGGCAGGCTGGACACAGGAATGTGGGCTGCCCTCCTTGGCTCCTCTAAGGGGTCAGTGACGGTCTTCCTTGCCTGGGTCTCGCAGAAAAAAGCCGAGGATCAACACCTCTCTCTCCCTGGCACTGGCACAGTCCTGCTCGGCCCAAGGCCACGACGTGGCCCCTTCAGATGGAACAACCTGTCACTCTGTTCAATTTTGTCTCTCCAGATGACTATGAACCCAGGTTTGCTAGGGATGAAGGAGTTTCCTGGGAGGCAGGGCATTTTGTGGTAAAAGCAGGGGTGACACCCTCCTGGGAACTCTCTGTCTCACCACAGTAATGGTCACAGGATACACACCGAATAAATACCCGCAGAATGTGAGTTCTGATGTGAGCTGCTAGGAGCTGGCCCCGACTCCCTACCTTAGCTGTCCCTTCCGCTTCCATCAGCTGTCGCCTACTTGCTTCCCCCACTTCCTGGCCACTGGCTCCCTCTCCAAGCCCCCACTGGACCCTGTCTTCTGTTCTTAATACACACTTAAACCACTGCAGGCAAGGCCAGACTTGCCACTTCCCAGCTGCAGTGGGTGCTTTTCAGTTCTCAAATCACCCGATCTCTCTTCTTGAATCAAACACTGCTGACTGCATCCTCATTTCTGAAAAATCTCCCCTACTTGACTCCTACTCTACACTCTCCTAGTTCTCCATTTTCCTCTGATTTCTTTTCAGTCTCCTTCATAGGCTTTGTTCTATTTACCACTTTCTTTAGGAGTTCTTAAGTTGGGGTCCATGGAAAGTCTTAAATTGTTTAAGAATCCCCTGAAATTATTTGCAAAAGTGAGGGTACAAGCTTTTTCTGAAGGGGGCTTTTACTGCATGCTCTGTGGCTCTTGGCTCCTAAACAGATTTTAAAACCTCCTTAAATTAGATCTTGGTGTTCCCCAACGTTCTTTATCACTCCGCGGCTGTGGTTCTCAAAGTTGTGTGTATTGTGAGAACTAGGTAAGGTGTTTTCTGAAGTACAAACTCTCAGACCCCTCTTTGGGAGATTCTGGCTCAGTGAGTCTCAACGGGGCCCTTTAACACAGATTCTTGCTGATTCTGAAGCAAATGGTCCATGCAAGTAAAACTGGGAAACAGGAACTTTCAGCACGGCTACAGCTGACGTGATCACCGGCGATATTGACAAATCCCCTGTTGATGGGTCTCTGAGCCAGACCTTTCTTCAACTAAATGCAGAACCGTCTGTTCAACTGCCAGAAGTTTCCAACTGGATTTACCTCAGAGACCTTAAAACTCAGCATGCCCCAAAC